>ML242250.1:0-62672 GCA_005239495.1 Nicotiana undulata
TCAGTTTTAAATGATTTAAAAATTGCTATTGCAAGTTATACGTTGGCTGGCCTAGCGGGTTCACTGTTAGGCGCAGTCACGACCCAAAGGGTGGGAATTTGGGGCGTGACAGTTTTAGGTAAACAATTTTAACATAGTAATTGGGTAGCAGGAGATGATAGTCTGTGCCCGCTAAATAATATGAGAAACGCCTATCTAAAAGGAGTTGCGAAGTATAATTTATGTTGCACGAGGTGATCCTTTAGGCTAAAAAACTTAGGACCCCCCCCTTCTTATATACTTGATATCTACATTTAGTCATTTAAACATTGTAGTTGTATCCTTGTAGTCCTTAAGATTTGTACCAATTGTGTTATAATGAACTTCTTCTACCTTTACATCCTCTTTGTTTATTTGATCACCTAGTATAATTACATAATTCACATAGTTCTAAGTTCGGCCGGGACCCACAATTGTGGACCTCGAAGAGTGCCTAACACCTTCTCTTTGAGGTAGTTTGAGCCCTTACCCGATCTTTGGTGACGTTGACAAGTCAAACAGAGTTATTTGCACAATAGGTGCCCTAACACACCTTAAAATTGTTAGGTTGTGACTCTTCTATTTTAATACCCATTTAAAAGAGTTATAACATGTCGAAACCTGCTTTTGCGAGAAAAAAGGGGCGTGACAGCATGTCGCCTCTGCTGGGGATATAATTTGGCTCTTACCATAATGAACTTGACTTATGTGGATTATTTTCTTTATGCATATCCCTTCCCTTATTCACCTCTATTTGTTTAAACATGTTATAACATACATATCCTCTCCCTTTCTCACCTCTGTTGTCTAATTTGCTATGACATGCACATCCCTTTCCCTATTCACCTCTACTTGCTATGACCGCTCTTTATCTTGTCAAATTGCTATATCATGTCTACTTCGTTACTTGCTTTGCCTATTCTATGAACTAAACTAACTTCTTCCTTTTTGTCTTCCTTCTCTTTCCTTGTTTATTCTTGCTATTTTATTTATTGCTTTTACATATTCAATCATGAAAAATATTTGGCAACGTGTATTTATCTCTTCATAAATCATGCTCCACATCATACTCCATTCGTGCCAATTATCAACATAGCGGCGCTTGATGAGTATTTGCGCTCTTCCAAAATTACCCTTTTAAAATCGGAAAGTCTTACTTGAGGTAGACTAATCGATCAGCGGTGTAGTTGACGGTCCCGTTCCTTTCCCTCTCAAGTTTTCCACTTGAGAGTATCTGTCTAGACCATTCTAGAAACCTTACTCCAATATCAAATGTACATGCATCATGTTAAACCTAATACGATTTAAAACGTTGTTAATGTAATAGCCCGCTAAGATAAGCCTTGCCCAAAGCCCGACGAGATTTTCACAATCCCAATGGGCATCGTCATATTATGTGCAGTTACTTGGAGAAAATATGCCAAGTTGTTGATCATTATCGTGTAAATGGTCAAATATGGAGGGGGACAGGGCTAACCTTTACTTGTTTGCAGAAAATGAAGCATGAAGTTCCCAGGTTCGGCATGGTTCAAAACATCCCACCTCTGCTACTTGACTGGTGGAAAGACCTTGCGCCTTGTGACAAGAATCATGTGAGAAGAGTACTTGGTGATGAGAGAAGAGAGGTATTCCGATTTGATGACATAGAAATGGCTCCTCTCTTAGAAGAAATAGGAGGTTTTGCTAAGCTGTCACGGGATAGTTCGTGGTTTCTAGTACCAGAGAATCACACCCCTCGTGGTTTTCTAAAGATGTTAGGCTTTAAGAAAAATGAAGAATTGCTTTGCTTAAATAAATCCTACATCCCTTTTGGGTTTCTTTATGAGCGTTATAGCCATAGTAAGTCGTACCGTCTTCATCATGAGTAACTTGCCATTACCTCCCTAGGTTGGACACACCGCCGAGTCTATGTATTCATCATCTGCTTCATGGGTTTGTTGATATTTCCAATGAAATGGGGAAGGATTCATACTCGTTTAGCTATGGTTGCAAGAACTTTAATGGAAGGCATCGAGGGGCAAACCTACACCATCATCCCCATGATCCTAGCTAAACTGTACCGCGTTCTAGATCAGTGCAAGAAGGGGTCCAGACATTTTGATAGTTGTAATCTATTATTGCAACAGCTTCTGCGACGGCCATTAAATGACTACATAGCTTACCACCATCTCAAGAAAATGACACTCATCCCAGATAGGTTCGCACAGCCCGGAAGTGCTGTAAGTTGGGTACGTTTCTTTAGCAATCTGACATACGAAAAGGTACATTGGATGTTTGAGTGGTTTTCTAGCAGTGAGTTCATCATCAGGTCGAGGGATACTACTCATTTGGTATTGATCGGGTTACGAGGCATTTATTCCTATGCTCCTATAAGGGTAATGAGACAGGCGAGAAGAAAACAAGTCATGCTCGAGTTTCCAACATGGTCCAGTACAAGGCAGATTTCAAGGGGACATCATTCCTTTGAAGTTCGAGGCGCAACATATGTGAAACCAGAAGGTCATTGTGCAAAGAGAGACTATCGAGCCAGACAGGTACCATGCTGGTCATGTGTATATATATCCATCATAGTTCGTAGATGATATAATGGGAGACGTCAAGCTAGGGGTCAATTTGGAAAATAGGATCATTGATGATGATGCTGAAACAGGGGTCAAGTATAGAAGGCTTTGCAAAAGGGTTTTCGAGTCAGAAGCTAGGCATTTGAAACAACATAAAGTGGACATGGAGGCTTTAAATTAATGGAAGGGGATCTCCACTAAGTCAATAGAAAGGTTGGAGTATCTAGAACAAGGATTGATGGAGCTTGGGGGAAAGATGAGAAAGAGGCTTGCGGATTGTCAAAACAGGGATGGTAGCGAAGGAGGGAATCTAACAAAGGCTTACTTATTATTGGATATGTGCGACTTGGGGATTTTGATTGATGGAGTCAAAAGATCCAAGCAAGGAGAAAGTACCCCGGGGACCAAATAGATTAGCAAATAATGTTCTTTACTGTTTTCTAGATTAGTTTAGATTTCGATTATAATAAGGCTAAACGCCATGAGTGACTTCATTATTATTGTCGATTTAGTAAAAGTTCGGCTCATTTCCATATTAATGAAACGACGCAATATTGGCATCAATTTTCTACAAGTCTATGTGTCGCTTATGCGTACCTTGGGCTCAATGAGGTCCCCAATTAGGACGTGAATTATTACATGATTTTGCAAAACATGTTTAATATTGCAAGCATTCTTTCAAATACCCCTTACTAACTTGGTTACCTTTTGTTTTTTTTTTATTTCTTTTGATTATTCCCATTCCCCAATGTTGGTTCGTGCATATTGGCATCATCACCATATCACACTAGATCCAGAGGTCCTCTTCCTCCTCCTCCACCAAGCGATCCCAAAAGAAAGAACAAAGGAAAAGAAAAAATGGATGATATGAGTGGTATTAGAAAAGATAACACCACCATGGCAGAGAATGTCGAAACTTCAGATGGATGAAGCACTCTAGTACTGAATGAACTGGTCTTACGTTTGGAACAAAAGATCTTGGAGCTACAAGGAGAACTTGAGCATGTCCGAAACTTGGCAAACCTCTCTCTCACCCTAAATGTACCTGATAACCAACAAAATCCAAACACCCAGAACCAAGCACCACCACAAAACACGCAAGACAAATACCCGCCACCAAACCCTCTTGCACCACACCATTACCCCACATCTCACCAAACCCTTAATCCTCCTCAGTACCAACTCCTCAAAAACACCATCACCACCCAACCCAATAACCACTGACTACCACTTATTACACCCCAGAATTCATCACAACCCACTCATGATCCCCAAAAACTCAACAAATGACCACCCTTATGCCCAGATCCCCGAAGTTCACCAAAGCAACCCAATATATGTGGAAACCTTACCCCACATCCCGCAACAAATCCTATACATACCCTAATCGATCGAGAAGGACCTGCTGATTAAGAATATGGCGGAAGAACTCAAGAAGCTCACTGGCAGAGTTCAGAATGTCGAAGGCGGTAAAGGTGTTGAAGGTTTGAATATGAAGACTTGTGCATTCAGCCAGATGTAGATTTGATGGAGGGTTACAAACCTCACAAATTTTAAATGTTTGATGGAACTGGTGATCCAAAAGTGTATCTAAGGACATATTGTGACAAACTTGTAGGAGTAGGCAAAAACGAACAAATTCGCATGAAATTGTTCATGCGAAGCCTAATAGGAGATGCATTGTCCTGGTATATCATCCAGAAGCCAAAGAAGTGGGTGAGCTGGATAAGCATGAAGTCAGACTTTATGGACATATTCAGGTTCAACACAGAGAACGCACCAGATGTTTTCTACATTCAAAACCTCAAAAATAAACCAATGGAAACCTCCCATGAATATGCTACTCGGTGGATATTTGAGTCTCCAAAAGTAAGACCAACACTCGAAGAAGAAAAAATGAATAAGTTCTTTATCAAAGCTCAAGACCCGCAGTACTATGAAAGGTTGATGGTTATTGAGAACCACAAATTTTTCGACATCATCTAGCTAGGAGAAATAATAGAAGAAGGGATTAAAATGTGGGATGGTGATGAATTTCGAAGCACTGGAAGCCACAAATAAAGCCTTGTAATTGGGAGGTATTTCAAAGAAAAAGGAAGTAGGTGTTGTAATGGGGGACCAAGGTCCTAAATCTCCACTCACATACCAAACACCTCCACCCACATATCAACCTTCGCCCCCCAGATACAAACAACATGCTACCACCCACCACGCCTATAACACTCAACCCGCATATTACCATTCACCTCCACCCGTCTGCCAAAACTACCAAAAACCACGACCAAACTTCGATTGCAGACCACCTAGATAATACACCCCAATCGTTAAGCCCATAGACCAATTATATGAAAGATTGAAGGTTGCTGGTTATGTCACTCCCATCCCTGCTATTGCTATGGAACCCGGACAACATATGTTCCTATCATTCAGGCATGAAGGGGAATACAATTGATGAGTGTCGCGCACTGAAAGACAATATTCAGACACTGATCGACAACAAGGTCATACATGAAAAAGAAAATGCACCAAATGTGCATAACAATCCTCTCCCGGATTACAGAGGTGAGGGAGTGAATGTAATAGAGATTGACGAAGAATGCGATCCGAAAGGGTCAATCGGACTCATTCGAGAGGGGGATGATCCTAAGACGTCTCTAGTAACCCTCACACTAGTTGTGGTACAAACCCAAGCACTATTTGAGGTCGAAGTAACTGTACCCTTCACTGTGATGGTAGCTCCCACACCATCCTACAAGTTTGATGCCATCCCATGGGACTATGTTGCGGAAGACAGGAGAAAATGGAAAGCAAAAATTGAGGAGACAGGTGCGACACAAGGCATGACCAGAACTGGCAGAGTCTATACACCTGAAAACTTGGAGGGAACAAGCAAGGAAATCTCATCTAAGCTACCTATTGTCTAGACTGGTACTGATGACCTTTGGATAAAAGTACAAGCAAGGGAATACTCTGTTGTCGATCATTTGAACAAAACTTCCGCTTAGATATCCATTTTGTCGCTGCTGCAAAACTTCGAGACACATAGGAACGCCCTGATGAAAGTGCCGAGTGAAGATTTTGTACCAAACAACATCACTAGTGGGGAGATGGCCAACATGGCCGGGTAGGTATTGGAGAGTCACAAAATCACCTTTCACGAAGATGAGCTACCACTAGATGGACTAAGTTACAACAGGGCATTGCATATCACAGTGCAATTTGATGATAAGTTCATCAATAGGGTCCTAATAGACAGAGGATCCAGTCTCAACATATGCACACTAACTGCTCTAAAGAGGTTGGGTAAAGGCCTGCACAAGATACGGATGAGGAGCAATAATGTAAAGGCGTTTGATGGGTCCCAAAGAGCCACAATCGGAGAAATCAACCTCAGCCTACATATGGGCCCAACCTGGTTTGATGTCGAGATCCAAGTGTTAGATATGTCTGCCACCTATAATCAATTGTTGGGACGGCCATGGATATACACCGCTAGGGTAGCGGCTTCTACTCTGCATCAGGATGTGAATTTTGAATGGAATCATTAAGAAGTGATTATCTATGGAGATGGAAGCAACCCCATCTACACCAATCAGACGGTTCCAGTCATTGAGAATATGAAGAAGTTGGGTGGAGAGACATACCATCGCATTAAGAGGGTCAATAAAATTGAAAAGGATCGATGGTGGAGTAACAAGATAGAAATCATATTACTATGTAAAGGGTATGTCACGACCCAAATTCCCAACCCGCGAGATCATGATGACGCCTAACACCACACTTTCTAGGCAAGCCAATGTTAGAACTTATTTAATTATTTTCTACTAAAGTTTACTTATTCACAACATACCAATTTAAAAATAAACTGAATCTAATGCTTTCAGATAAATAACTTCATGAATAATAATAATAATAACCAACTAAACAAGCCGAACCACGAATTAAATATATATCTATAAAACTACCCAGGGTCTGGTGTCACAATTCACGAACTACTAAGAATGCTACAAATAATGGGATGAAAGAAATATGTATCTGTTTTGGAAGAAATAAAAACAGTGTCTATAAAGTAAAGAGAAGACTCCAGGAATCTGCGGACGCCAGCAGATCTACCTCGTGTCTCCGAGTGAATGATGACAACTACTAAAATATCCTAACTCTGGCCGGTACCTGGATCTGCACAAAAGAGTGCAGAGTGTAGTATCAGTACAACCGACCCCATGTACTGAGTAAGTGCCGAGCCTAACCTCGACGAAGTAGTGACGAGGCTATAGGCGGGACAATTATAACATAACATGTGACAATATATAATAAAGCAAGAAGAAATTCTAAACTAAACAAAAACAATAAACTGTAGCAATAATAAATAACTCATCTGCCTTTTTCAGGTCTCAGCTATAACCAAATTCTCACATAAGTTTCCAAAATTTCCAAATTTTGACCTTAAAATAAAAGTAAGTGTAAAATAGGAAAAATATAGTAGAGTAAAACAGTAATTGTGCAAATCTTTATTTTTTTGGAAAATCAGTAAAATATAAGTATCCTCCCTTATTGCTCCTTGTTGCGGCGTGCAACCCGCTCCCATCTGTCCACCCTTATTGCTCCTCCCCATATATATCACCCTTGTTACACCTGTTGCGGCGTGAAACCCGATCCCACCTGTCCACCCTTATCACTCCTTGTTGCGGCGTGCAACCCGCTCCCACAAGACATATTATATCATTTTATTTATGAAAACTTTCACAATTCAGGCCAAGCCTTTCACAACATTTTTGTCTCAACAATTGTAAACAAAAAGCAGGACAACTCGTAAACTTCAACAAATATCATTTCATAATAAAACCAACCAAAACATATGTAAATATCGTAACACTGTCATCCAGCTCAATCTTTAAGTATCATAACAAAACCAAGGGAACAACCAACACTTCCAAAATACTTGAAACAATACTTAACAATAAGTTAACGAATCCAAATAGACATGTAAACATCAATGACCATAAACAAATTAAGCCAGGAAGCAAATAATTGGAAACAGGGAAGGGATCATGTTAAGCAGATAATTTGGTAGTGTATGGGTACTCGTCACCTCACCTATACACTACACACATGCAAATTAACATAACAATCAAGTTGGGGGATTCATATTCCCTCAAGTCAAGGTTAAACCAAGCACTTACCTCAAATTCACAAGCAATTCACTGCTCTAGCACAACTTTTCCCTTTGAATTTGGCTCTAACTTGCTCGAATCTAATCACAATTGGTTCAATATCATCAACTATTTCTTAAAGGAATTAACTTTAATGAAAACCTATGGTTTTCCTTTGTTTTCTTATCAAAATACAAAAATTGACCCCGGTCCCGCTTGGTCTTAACTCGAGGTTCGGACCAAAACCCGTTTACCCATTCTCCCCCGAGCCTTGATATACAATTGGTATTGGAATCCGACCTCAATTCGAGGTCCAATTCCCCAAATTTTGAAATTCCTAAGTTCTACCCAAAAACCCAATTTTTACCATGAAAACTCTAGAGATTTGGTTGAAATCTTGTTAAAAGTTGTTAGGAATTGAAAAGAATTAGTTGGAGATCACTTACCAATGATTGGAGAAGTTTGGGTCTTTGAAAAATCGCCTATGGAGGTTTAGGGTTTGAGAAAATTAAAAAATAGGTGAAAATCCCGTCTAAAATCTCACTTAACAGGTTGCAGATGTCGCATTTGCGACCCTCGCAATTGCGAACAAGGAAAGGCTGGGACAAAAAGTTCGCATTTGCGAACTGGGCACACCAGAAACCAGCACTGTTTTTCCGACACGGAAATGAGCATAACTTCCTCATACGATGTCCAAATTCGATGATTCTTTTTTCTATGGCTCCGTAATTATGATACAGATCTAATGGTTCAATAAAACTGAATTTGGAGCTCATTTTCTTAATGTGGTATCATTTATGCTTGAAGAAACGACGATGAATCATAAAAAACAAGCACAACATAGCCTAAACTTATCCGAAACTCACCCAAGCCCTCGGAGATCCAAACCAAACATGCACGCAAGTCTAAAAACATCATACGGACTCGCTCGCCCGATCAAATCATCAAAATAATATAAAAAACTGCAAATTTAACCTCAAAACTCATGATTTTGTCAAGAACACTCAAAATTTCTAACTTTTCAACCGGATCTCCGAATCACGTCAAATCAACTCCGATTCTCATCAAATCTCATAGATAGGACTTAATATCATAAAAAATTGTACCGGTATTTGAACCAAAATACGGGCCCGATACCAACGAGTTCAAACATTAATTCATTTCTTTATTTCCTTTAAAAACCAACACAATAATTTTCTTCAAAAAAGGTTTTCTTAGGCTAGGGACCTCAGAATTCAATTCCGGGCATACGCTCAATTACCATATTTTACTACGGACCTCCCCGGATCGTCGGAATACGGATCCGGGTCCGTTTACTCAAAATGTTGACCAAAGTCAAATAAAATCAAATTTTAACTCTAAAAATTATTATTTCTCATATTTTCACAAAAAAGCTTTCCGGATTCACGCTCGGGCTGTGCACGCAAATAGAGGTAATTCAAATTAGTCTTTTTATGGCTAATAAGCCTAGAATTAGGTCTTAATTCATAAAATGACCCTTTGGGTCATCACAGGATATGAACCTGGCAAGGGTCTCGGCAAAAACCTCCAAGGGATCACAAAGCTAGTACAACCAAAACGTCATGGTACAACTTTCGGGCTCGGGTATGAATATACTTGGAAAGAGTACCAAGATTGTTCACCGCCATGGCATGGTCCTTATTATCCACTGGAACAATTGGTACCACCTCTGCACCAGACATTCCAGCACGCAGACGCGATGTGGGGATCTGAGAAAGATCAAGTCTTAGCCAGCATGAAGACGTTGTTTCTAGATTAAGAAGATATGGATTGCAGTGCGATAGTTGAGGAGGAGGAAGAAGACCTTATCATTTAGACCGCCAGAAAGAGGAACTATTCTAAAAAACTGGACTGTTACACCGTCCCGAGACCGCCGAGTTCCTGGGTAGCTTGGCAGGTCAGCATCAATTATTTTTAAGCATTTAAGACATTTTCAGTATTTTGTTTTGAAATAATTGCTCGAGTCATCAAGTCGCATTTGTTATTGTTTTAAAGATTTCAATTAATGCATTGCTACTTTTTGTATTTGCTATTATTCTATACATTTTCTCTCTTTACAATATTATTATTACCTATCCCGATGTACCTGTGACCGTGACATGTAATGAGACAACTCAACATAAGAATAGTGATTTGGAGGACTTGGAAGATGATACAATACCTGAGGAAATCGTCAGAGAAGTAGAAAATTTTGAAAACAAGCCAAAGTCCAATTTGGACGAAACTGAAGCAGTTAATTTAGGGGATTCAGAACTGGTCAATGAAACACGTATAAGCATTCATATATCACCGTCAGAGAGATTCCTAAAAGAATATGAAGATATTTTTGCATGTACCTACGACGACATGACGGGTTTGAGCACATCCATAGTCGCTCACAAGATACCCATTAATCATACATGTCCACGAGTAAAACAGAAGCTCAGAAAGTTAAAGTCGAATATGAGTTTGAAGATAAAAGAGGATTCACCAAGCAAATCAAAGCCAAAGTTCTTAGAGTGGTCGAGTACCTTACTTGTTGTCCAACATTGTGCCAGGTTCGAAGAAAGATGGGAAAGTTAGAGTATGTGTCGACTATCGAGATTTAAACAGAGCGTGTCCCAAAGATGATTTCCCGTTGCCTAATATACACATATTGATAGACAATTGTTCCAAACATGAACTTCAATCCTTTGTGGATTGCTTCACGGGGTACCATCAAATCTGGATGGATGAGGAGGATGCTGAAAAGACGGCCTTCATCACGCCGTGGGAAATATATTATTATAAACTGATGCCATTTGGTCTAACGCCGGAGCCACCTACATGAGATCCATGTCAACTATTTTCCATGACATGATACATAAAGAGATATAAGTGTACGTGGATGACGTTATCATCAAATCCAAAAGGAGTACGGTCACATAGAAGATCTGAGGAAATTCTTTGATCGACTTCGAAGGTATAATCTGAAATTGAATCCTGCAAAGTGTGTTTTCGGAGTCCCTGCCGAAAAATTGTTAGGATTCATCATCAGTCACAGAGGGATTGAGTTAGACCCATCAAAAGTCAAAGCAATCCAAGACTTGCTACCTTCTAAGAATAAGAAAGACGTGATGAGCTTTTTAGGGCATCTCAATTACATCAGTCGCTTCATAGCACAATCAATAGTGATACGTGTTCAAGATGTTGAGGAACAACAAGTTGGATGAAGAATGCCAGAAAGCCTTCGAAAAAATCAAGGAGTATTTATCCAAAGCGCCTGTTCTGGTCCCACGAGATCCAGGAAGACCGTTGTTGCTTTATTTTTCTATACTAGATGGAGCTTTCGGTTCCGTTTTGGGACAACATGATGAAACTGGAAGAAAGAAGCAGGCAATATATTATCTAAGCAAGAAATTCACACCCTACGAAGCCCGGTACTCTTTGCTTGAATGCACCTGCTGCGCTTTGACATGGATAGCTCAGAAGTTGAGGCATTATTTCTGTGCATACACTACATACCTCATATCAAGGATGGATCCACTGAAATATATCTTTCAGAAGCCCATGCCTACGAGTAAGTTAGCAAAGTGGAAAACATTGTTGAGTGAGTTCGACGTCGTCTATGTAACTTAGAAGGCGGTCAAAGGGAAAGCATTATCAGATCATCTGGCAGAAAATCCCGTAGATGAAGAATACGAACCATTAAAAGCGTACTTTCCTAATAAGGAGGTGTCGTTCGTGGGAGAAGATATCATCAAAGCGTATGATGGCTAGAGAATGTTCTTCGACGGAACGACAAACTTCAAAGGAGTAGGTATCGGAGCTGTCTTGGTATAAAAAACTGGCCAACACTATCCGGTATCTACAAAACTCAGGTTTCTATGCACCAACAATATGCAGAATATGAGGCTTGCATCTTGGGACTCAGGTTGGCCATTGACATGAATGTTAAGGAGCTTCTGGTAATTGGAGATTCCGATATGTTGGTGCATCAGGTTTTAGGATAATGTGCTACAAAGAACACCAAAATATTACCATATTTGCACTGTGTACAAGAGCTGATCAAAAGGTTCACAAAGATAGAATTCAAACATGTTTCAGGTTCAAAATGAGTTCGCAGATGCATTAGCCACTCTATCTTCCATGATACAACACCCAGCCAAGAATTTCATCGATCCTATCCCAATAGGAATTCATAAGCAACTAGCTTTTTGTGCTCATGTTGAAGAAGAGAGCGATGGAAATCCGTTGTTCCACGATATCAAGGAATATTTGGCAAAGGGAGAATATCCATAGCAAGCTACCCATACTTAGAAGAGCACGCCTTGAAGATTAGCCAACCATTTCTTTCAAAGCGGGGTGATTCTGTATAGAAGAACTCCTGACTTGGGATTATTACGGTGTGTCGACGCTAAGGAAGCTTCCAAGTTTCTTGAGGAAATACATGCCAGAACCTGAGGACCACACATGAATGTTTTCACCTTATCCAAAAAGATACTAAAAGCGGGTTATTTCTGGATGACTATGGAAACAGACTCCATCAAGTATGTTCAGAAGTGACACCAATGCTAGATACATGATGACATGATACAGGTACCACCTAATGAACTCAATCCAACAAGTTCACCTTGGCCTTTCTAGGCTTGGGTTATGGATGTCATCGGCCCGATCAAGCCCATCGCTTCGAATGGGCATAGTTTCATTCTAGTGGCCAGAGACTACTTCACAAAATGGGTTGAAGTCGCATCTTACAAAGTTGTAACTAAGAAGGTTGTAGTAGATTTCGTCCGGGACCGCATTGTTTGTCGGTTCGGAGTACCAAAGTCAATCATCACCGATAACGCCACCAATCTCAACAACGATCTAATGAAGGCCGTGTGTGAAACCTTCAAGATCAAGCATAAGAACTCCATAACATACATTCCACAAATGAACGGAGTCGTAGAAGCCACCAACAAGAATATCAAGAAGATATTGAGGAAAATGGTTGATAATTACAAATAATGACACGAGAAGCTGTCGTTTGCTCTGCTCGGGTATCGTACCACGTTTCACACATCAATTGGGGCAACTCCTCACCTATTGGTTTATGGCACTGAAGCAGTCATTCCTGCCAAATAGAAATCCTTTCTTTAAGAATTATACAAGAAGGCGAGCTCAGCAACGCAGAATGGGTACAAAGTCGCTACGAGCAACTAGCTCTCATTGATGGTAAAAAAATGAATGCGGTGTATCACGGTCAAATCTATCAGAACATGATGGCAAGAGCCTTTAACAAAAAGGTTTGACCGAGGCAATTCATACCGGGGCAATTGGTGCTAAAGTGAATCTTCCCACATCAAGATGAAGCCAAGGGAAGTTTTCACCCAATTGGAAGGGTCCCTATATGGTTCATCGAGTACTAACAGGAAGAGCACTTATACTTGCATAAATGGACAGAGAAATTTGGCCAAAAACTATCAACTCAGACGCAGTCAAGAGATACTATGTTTAAGATTGTTTGCATTTCTTCATTTGATGTAACTGTACTACGCTTGACCTGATTCCCGTTTAAGAGGGGATATGTAGGCAGCCTTGTGGGTTTGGTCACATCTTAATAAAATCTTCATTTTCCCATGATCAGAAACTGGGGCAAGATTGCAAGTTCAGTGGACATCGTCATGTGTAGAACCACCAAAAAAGTATTGTCAAAAGTATACATTTAAACTGGGGCAGAATTTTGAGAAGGACTTTCAAAATTCTAATGCAAGGAGGTTGCAATGTCTCTAAATGTATCACAGTCACCGGTTCATCTAAATTATTTGATCTCACATACTACAATACATTTCAAACAACTATATTTTTGCAAATAATTTTTCAAGTGCATACATATTTTTCAAAAACTTTGTTTCTACGACAACCAGATGTTACCCAGGGTAACTCAAAAAGGACTTCAAGACAAGACTTAAGGCAAAGCAAGGAGTAATGAGAACGAACCGACGTCCTTCATATTTCTGTTATCCTTGTTCCATCTATCTTTGATTATACCTTCAAACTCTAGATGATCAGCAAGACAATTGAAAAACTTAAAAGGTCTCCCTTTATGCTCCAATTCTGACTCCGGCTCTATACACAATGGAAAGTGATAAAAAAACTGAGGATCCGTCACATAGACTTGCAATGGTGGCATGTTCATCATCCAGTGTGCATTGACAATGGCTCTATCAATTCTGATATAAACATGGCTATTTGTCCATGTGTAAGATTTACCCACAATTCTAAGTTCATTCAGTCTACAATCCTCCATTAGAGACCTAAAGTCCTTGATCTCATTTTCATGTACTACTGTGCCATTTATCCTGTCTTCAATGTCCATTACCGCATTAAAGTCTCCCGTGATTAACCAGGAACTAGTCATCTAAGAGTCTATTCTCCTTAATTCTTCCCACATGTCACACCAATGTGCAATAGTATGCAATCCATAAATAGCTGTAAAAGCAAATTGTTTGCTAGAACTGCTATTTTTAACTATGCCATGAATGTACTGAGTATGAGATTGCATCAAGGTGAACTGAATGCTATTTGTATCCCAAAGAATCCATTTTCTCCCTCTCTCATTGTTTGAACTATTTGAACACCAATTCCATCCTGATGCACATTTATTAATGATCTCCTTCTCTTTATTATTCTGCACTCTATGTTCTACCATTGCTATAAGACTGATTTTTTGTTTTTTCAAGAAAATTTTCATCTCCTTCTGCTTATGTACCTTATTGAATCCCATCACATTCCATGTAGCTATCTTCATATAGTTTTTGGATTGGTTGGTGCTTTCTCTTCACCTTCTCCCCTACTGCTTCCAGCTTTATCATCATCTGCCCAGCTTGTGTTGCCTTCAATTGCTTCTTCTCTTAATGGAGAAAGGCCAATATTAGTAATTAGAACTTGTTGTATTGGACTTGTCACTCCTCCTCTACCTTTTGCTTTTGTCCACATTTGCTGATCTTCTTTTGATTTCTGTGAATCACCCTGTTGCACTTGGACTATTTGCTTGCCTGTGTCCTTCTCTATTTGTTTTGTTGGACCTACTGCCACCCATTGAGTAGCTGGCTTCTTTGCTTGATGCATATTTCCATTCACATTAACATTCCTTCTTTGTTGTTTAGGGATTACTTGTTTTTGTTGTTGCTGCTCATTTTGCAAATTCCTTTTGTCTGCTCCAACCCTTCCTTGTTCTCTATCACAATCATGTCCCACCATCAAGCAGTATTTATAATAATGTGGAACCCAATCATACTCCACCAATTGCTCAAACTCTTTCCTTGCAGGATCTTGTATTTTAATACACTTAGGTAACTCCTTGCTAATGTCAATAAGCACTCGGGCATAAGAGATTCTAGATGCATTACTTGTGCATTCATCAACATACAAAGGATGTCCCAATCCACTAGCAATTCTACTTAAAGTCATCCTTCCCCAGCAATTCAAAGGAAGATTAGGAAAACTCACCCATGATGGAATGGTCTTTAGAACCTCATTATACAAATTGAAATCCTCATCCCATGACTTTAGAATCAATGGCTTTGCTCCCATGGTATATGGTCCCGAGTACAGCGCCGCATTCTTATCATCCATACTATTGAATATAATAACAAAGTAACCTTCATTGTGATAATAAATTGCAGGTTTAGCAGCAAAATTCCATTGTGTAGCTATGAATCTCTCCATGGCTCCTATTGATAGTGATTCTCCAATAACATACACGATTATAGCTCTTTGCCATTTTTCAGTTTCCACTTCCATCTCCTCCTGCTGTAATTGTACCTTTTAACTCCATCATGAATGGTAGGTGGTATGAAAACTAGATCCATTCCTCTTGCAGCCATTTTATTCCCATAGAATAGATTTGTCCATTTTTTCTCATTTCCCCCAATCTTTGCTTTTGTTTTCTCTTGCTCTATCACCTTTGTTGCAGTCTGATTCTGTGGTTGTTGCTCCTTCAAGTGCTTTGTTTTGCTCGTAATGCCCGTGACATTATCCTCTATAATACTCTTCTCCTTCTGGTTACTCACTGCTTAAATTGATGAAACAGTAACCAATGGAATAATGTTTACTTCCAAATTACCCGTACATGTCTTCCCAGCAGCTGATTGAGGTGTAGAATCCTCATGTTAGGACTGAAAATCCCCAAATCCTGCATTAATTTCAGCTGCATGTTACTCGATCCTACATAATTTGCCATAATCACTAATGTTCCTTTGTCGCAACTTAGAGCTGTTACTTGTGAATCAATTTCACAATCCTCCCCAGATTTCCACTTCTACTTCCTGAAGCTATGAATTCAGCTAATTGCACCTTTGTTACCATCTTCTTAGGACGTCCCCTCCCTATTTCCGATCAGCGCAAGTTACCAAATGGCATTATTAAGACAAAATAAACCAACTTTTTAACTTAAAAAGCCATTTTAAATTTGAATTAATTGGTTACTCTATTTGAATTAATAAATATAGGTATCTTATAATTAGCTACATTAAAAATGAAAATATAAAAAAATAACTACTCGTTCAAATTGGGGAGTAGTTTTTGTCATGACCCAAATTTCCCTCCATTGGGTATCGTGACGACACCTAGTCCCTACGACTAGGTAAGCCTAAAACTTGCAAAGAAATAAAAAAAAACAATATAATAATTTAAAATAGAAAGAAGAAGATGACACATAATTCAGCCGCTCGGCATATACAATTTCACTTCCAAAAACTCGGAATGTCACGACAGTCACAAGCTCTGTACTAAATGTTGCTCTATACAATGAAATAGTAGAAAATACATAAGTCCTTTATGCCTATACTAGAGTAGAAGGGGACTCGTGGGATTCTGCGGACGCGGAAGAATTACCTCGCGGTCTCCTGGCAGCTACTAGAACGGCTCCTAGCCACGATACTGGGTGCTGGTACCTGGATCGGCACATGGAAAAACATGCGCAGGAAAGGGAATGAGTACTCCACAATCGATACCCAGTAAGTGCCAAGACTAACCCCAGTCAAGTAGTGACGAGGTCAGGTTAAGGCTCTACTGGATGTTTATAATTAAAAAAAATTGAAAATTTACGGAGAGATATAATAAGCTAAAGCAAAACAATAGAAGAAGTAAGATGAAAGAAATAGAAAAGGGATCCCTCGACTCAGCACATCGTATCTCACAGTAGCAGATATGCAATGTAGTACAGGGGGAAAGCTCCCGGAATCTAATTCGTAGTCCCAATTTAAATATGCGATCCAGTACAGGGGGAAAGCTCCCAGAATCTCGTCCGTAGTCCCAATTTAAATATGAAATGCAAATGAATATCAGATACAGATTATTTAAACAGTTCTGGAAGAATCACGGGAAATTACGAATAAAACTACCTAAACATGGTGCAATTAGTAGCAATTTAGGGGAAACTCAAGTAAAACAAGTAGGCATGCTTATTCCTAAGCTAAACTACATAGTTAGTACATGAAACAATGAAATAAGGATAAAACAATTTATGTCATGAAGGAAAAAGTGGAGTTTTAGCAACAATATCCCGTGTATGCACTCGTCACCTCACGTACACGGCGCTCATATAACAAAACTGAATAAAAACAACCTAAGGGGAAATCCCAAACATAGAGTTAGGCAAGCCACTTACCTAGACTGCGCTAATCAACTCAATACCATGCTCTTCCCACGAGTATCCGACTCCGGGTGGCCCAAATCTATTCAATTCTATTGTACAAAGTAATAATCAACTCAAGGAACCAAAATAGCTAATAAGTTCGAAGCTAATACGCGAAATTTGGAAAATTGCCCAAAAAGTCCCCCCGGGCCCACGTCTCGGAATCGGGTAAAAGTTATAAATTTCGGACAGTCATTCACTCACGAGTCTAACCATATAAGAATTACTCAAATCGGACGTCAAAATCTCAATCAAAACTCAAGAATTCGGCCTAGGAAGTTTATCAAATTTTCCTCAATATTTCCACCATAATTTCGAATTTAAAGGATGGATTTAAGAGTGTAATCATGGAAACTAGTCTAAATTGGATAGAAATCACTTACCCAAGTTGCCCAGGTGAAAATCTCTCCAATGCTACGCGATCGCGGTTGGCTTCACGTGACCGCGTAGAACAATACTCAAACCTTCCGCTGCCTAGGGAATTTTATGCGATCGCGACATTAGCCATGCGAACGCGAAGACTAGACTGCCCAAAACCTACGATCGCGGAACAACTTGTGCGATCGCATATAACATATTTCTGGTCTGCCTCAGCTTACCCTATGCGATCGCGTATGGATTCACGCGATCACGATGAACAAAAGACTGCTGCTGGAACACCAGAAAACTAGCAGTTCACCTAAGTCCAAAAGTGCCCGTTTGAGCACCCGAAACACACCCGAGGCCCCCAGGACCTCAACCAAACCTACCAACTAACCCTAATACTTCATTCAAACTTAGTCGAGCCTTCAAAACAAATCTCATAACATCAAAATCACCAATTATGCAAGGATTCAATCATAAGAACTTATGAAATTTCCAAAATCCACATCCAATGACGAAACCCGTCAAAACTCATCCCAATGACCTTAAATTTTACAGACATGTCAAAAATGACACTACAGACCTGTTGTCACTTCCGGAATTCCATTCCGATCCCGATACCACAATTTCATCTATCGGTCGAAACCGCTGAAATTCTAACTTTCGCCAATTCAAGCATAAATCTACAACAGACCTCGAAAACACATTCCGAGCGCGCTCCTAACCTCGAAATTACCCCCACTGAGCTAACGGAGTCAACAGAATTCCATTCCGAATCCGTCTTCACACAGTTCTAACTACGACCCAATTTCTAAAGATTAAATTTCACATTTAAGGACTATATGTCCAGAATCTCTCCGAAATTCACAATTAAACGATCCGACAAGTCCCCAAAAGCAGAAATAGACATGGAAAGGCAGTTATTAGGGGATCGGGCGCTAACTCTCAAAATGAACGACCGGGTCGTTACATTCTCCCCCTCTTAAGAAAATCCTTCATCCTTGAATGGGTATAGAGACATACCTGAAGCTGTGAAAAGATGAGGGTACTGCCTGCGTATATCCTGCTCGGTCTCCCAATTCGCCTCCTTGACCGGATGACCCCTCCACTGCACCTTCACTGATACGATATCGTTTGACTTGAGCTTTCTGACCTGCCTACCCAATATAGCTACAGGCTCCTCAACATAGGATAGATCCTTGTCCAACTGTACTGAACTGAAATCCAAAACATATTGGGTAGGCAGGTCAGAAAGCTCATGAGTCGGGTCACCGTGATACTTCCGGAGCATAGAGACATGGAATACCGAATGAACCCCTACTAGGCTGGGAGGCAAGGCAAGATCATAAGCAACCTCCTCAACACACCGCAACACCTCAAAAGGGCCAATAAATCTTGGGATCAACTTACCCTTCTTCCCGAACCTCATGACGCCCTTCATAGGCGATACCCGAAGCAAAACTCGATCAACAGCCATAAATGCCAAGTCACGAACCTTCCGGTCCGCATAACTCTTCTGCCTGGACTGAGTTGTGCGAAGCCGCTCCAGAATCACCTTCACCTTGTCCAGGGCATCCTGGACCAAATCTGTACCCAGCAATCGGGCCTCGCGCGGCTCAAACCATCCCACTGGAGACCTGCAGGGCCTACTATACAAAGCCTCATACGGCGCCATCTGAATGATGAACTAGTAGCTGTTATTATAAGCAAACTCTGCAAGTGGCAAGTATCGGTCCCATGAACCCCTGAAATCCATCACACAGGCACGAAGCATATCCTTAAGAATCTAAATCGTGCGCTCAGACTACTCGTCCATTTGAGGGTGAAAGGTTGTACTCAACTCCACCCTGGTGCCTAACTCTTACTGAACGGCTCTCCAGAACCGTGAAGTGAACTGTGTACCTCTTCTTGAAATGATAAATACTGGAATACCGTGGAGGCAAAAAATCTCCCTGATATAAATCTCAGCCAACCTCTCAGAGGAATATGTAGTCAACACTGGAATGAAATGGGCTGATTTGGTCAGCCGGTCCACGATCACCCAAATAGCATCAAACTTCCTCAAAGTCTGAGAGAGTCCAACCACAAAGTCCATGGTGATCCGCTCCCACTTCCACTCTGGAAGCTCAATATTCTGAAGTAATCCTCCCGGTCTCTGATGCTCACATTTGATCTGCTGACAGTTGAGACAATTGGCTACAAACTCCACTATATCCTTTTTTATCTTTCGCCACCAATAGTGCTGTCTCAGATCCTGGAACATCTTCGCGGTACCCGGGTGGATGGAATACCGCGAGCTATGGGAATCCTCAAGAATCAACTCCCGAAGCCCATCTACATTGGCCACACATATACGGCCTTACATCCTTATCACACCGTCATCACCAATAGTCGCATCCCTGGCATCACCCCGTCAAACTCTATCCTGAAGAGCCAGAAGGTTGGGATTAGCATACTGGCGCTCTTTGATACGGTCAAAAAGGGAAGATCAAACAACCACACAAGCAAATACCCGGCAAGGCTCAAAAATATTCAATCTCACGAACTGACTGGCTAAGGACTGAACATCTAAAGCTAAGGGCCTCTCAGCTGCATGAAGATATGCCAAACTCCCCAAACTCTCCGCCCGACGACCCAAGGCATCGACCACCACATTGGCCTTCCCCGAGTGGTATAATATAGTGATGTCATAATCCTTGAGTAACTCCAACCACCTACGTTGGCGCAAGTTGAGGTCTTTCTTCTTGAATATATGCTGCAAACTCCGGTGATCCATGAAAATCTCACAAGGAACACCGTATAAATAATGACGCCATATCTTCAGGGCGTGAACAATCGATGCCAACTCGAGATCATGAACTGGATAGTTCTTCTCATGCACCTTCAACTGTCTAGACGCGCAGGCAATCACCCTACCGTCCTGCATCAACACCGCCCCAAGGCCAATCCTCGAAGCATCACAATAGACTATATAGTACCCTGAACCTGTAGGCAATACCAACACTGGAGTTGTAGT
The DNA here is from genome assembly GCA_005239495.1 of Nicotiana undulata. Lineage (NCBI taxonomy): Eukaryota > Viridiplantae > Streptophyta > Magnoliopsida > Solanales > Solanaceae > Nicotiana > Nicotiana undulata. The sequence continues at coordinate 20,770 of ML242250.1, forward strand.
CAGGGCTGTCTTGAGCTTCTGAAATCTCTCCTCGCACTCCTCAGACCACCTAAACGGTGCACCCTTCTAGGTCACTTTGGTCATAGGCACTGCAATGGATGAAAATCCCTCTACACAACGGCGATAGTACCCAGCCAAACTAAGGAAACTGCGGATCTTAGTAGCTGAAGACGATCTAGGCCAACTCTGCACCGCCTCCTCTTTCTTCAGATCTACCTTGATCCCATCACGAGACACCACATGGCTTAAAAATGCCACAGAATCAAACCAAAATTCACACTTTGAGAATTTTACATACAATTTCTTCTCCCTCAGAGTTTGAAGCACAGTCCTCAAATGCTGCTCATGGTCTTCCTAGGACCGAGAATATACCAAAATGTCATCAATGAACACGATGACGAAAGAATCAAGATGAGGCTGAAACACGTTGTGCATCAGGTGCATAAAGGCTGCTGGGGAATTAGTCAGCCCAAATGACATAACAAGGAACTTATAGTGGACATATCTGGTCCTGAAAGAAATCTTCGGGATGTCCGACTCCCGAATCTTCAACTGATGATAGCTCGAACGCAGATCAATCTTGGAGAACACCCTAGCACCCTATAACTGGTCAAATAAATCATCAATGTGAGGTAATGGGTACTTGTTCTTCACTATAACCTTATTCAGATGCCGGTAATCAATACACATACGCATTGAACCATTTTTTTTCTTCACAAATAATATCGGAGCACCCCAAAGTGAAACACTGGGCCTGATGAAACCCTTATCAAGCAACTCCTGCAACTACTCCTTCAAATCATTCAACTCAGGAGGAGCCATATGATAGGGAGGAATGGAAATAGGTTGAGTGCCCGACAACAGATCAATGCCGAAATCAATATCTCTGTCGGGCGTCATACCCGGAAGATCAGCTGGAAAAACATCGAGATAGTCCCGCACAACTGGAACTGACTCAACTAAGGGGTATCAACACTAACATCTCTCACATAGGCTAAATATGCACCACACCCCTTCTCCATCATCCGCTGAGCCTTAAGAAAGGAGATGACTCGGCAGGGAGTATACTCTAAGGAACCACTCCACTCTAACCTCGGTAAACCTGGCATAGCCAGCATCACGGTCTTGGTGTGACAATCAAAAATAACATAATGGGGCGACAACCAGTCCATGCCCAAGATAACATCGAAGTCTACCATACTGAGCAATAATAAATCAGCCATGGTCTCAAAATCACTGATAATAATCAAGCACGACTAATCAACGCGGTCCACAACAAGAGAATCTCCCACGGGAGTAGAAACATAAATGGGGGAACTCAAAGAATCCCGAGATACCCCCAGATGTGAAGCAAAATAAGAATACACATATGAATACGTAGAGCCTGGATCAAATAATACTGATGCATCCCTATGACAAATAGGGACGATACCTCTGATGACTGAATCTGAGGCTACGACCTCAGAACGGGCTGGAAGAGCATAGTACCTGGCCTGGCCTCCCCCTCTAGGGCGACCTCGACCTCCCCTACCTCCACCTCGAGCTGCCTGAGAAGGTGGGGTAGCAGCTGGGGCGGAAAGAATAGTTGGAGGACCAGGTGGAATACGTGGGACCTTATAAGTCTGAGGTGGTGCACCCCTCTTAACTCTAGGGCAATCACTGATCATGTGGCAAGGGTCACCACACTCAAAAAAACCCCTCGGAGGACGTGGCGGTTGATGCTGACTCTGAAATGGCCTGCTGGACTGGCCGGTTATAACACCTCGGGAAGGAGGCACACTAGATACTGGTGGTACATAATAAGGCTCCTGAGGTCTAGGAGAAGTTGGAATACCACTGGCTGCTGAAAGAGCTTAATGAACAGGGCGACTCACAAAACCCCTGTCGTAGCGTGCTGCTAGTGCATGAACTCCCGAAAAATGACCAGTCTCTCGAGACCTCTTGGCCTCTCTCTCCTCCCCGTCCCAGGATAACATACTCTCAATCCTCCGGGAAATACGCACGGCCTGCTGGTAAGGGATATCTATCTCCAACTCCCTGGCCATACTAGTCCGAATACTGGGGTGAAGACCCTTAATGAAGTGTCGAACCCTCTCTCTAATAGTGGCAATCAAGGATGGTGCATGACGATCCAAGTCACTGAAACGGACTGCATACTCTGACACAGTCATGGCACCCTGGCGTAACTACTCAAACTCCGCACGCCAAGCATCACTGAGGCTTTGAGGGACAAACTCAAGCAAAAATCTCTCGGAGAACTGATCCCAAGTAAGTGAATTTGCCTCCTTCGGACTACTCAACTCATAGGCACGCCACCACTGATAAGTCGCTCCCCTCAGCTGGAAAGTGTTGAAAGAAACCCCACTCGTCTCCACAATACCCATAGTGCAGAGAATGCGACGACACTCCTCAAGGAAACCCATAGCGTCATCTGAAGCTAGTCCGCTGAAAACAGGTGGGTGGTACTTCTTGTACCTCTCAAGTCTGAGCTGCTCTGCCTCGGAAACAGCTACCCTGGTATCATGCTGAACTGGAGCCGCTGGGGCCATAGGAATATACTTTGGAACCTGCCCAATATGGACTCTCTTCTCCAGAGTACGGGTTTCGGGAGTCTATGTACCTCCCCTGGCCTGAGCCTCTGGTGGCTCTAGATGGGGGCTCGGGTGCCTGGTCATCAGTACGTCCGGTACGGGTCCGCACCATCTGCGAGCAAGAGTAGAATAAAATTTTAGAATTTTGATGACAGTAACTAGCACGACAAGGAATTCCAAAGAATATGATTGTTCTTAACAGTTACATAGCCTCTCGAAGATATATATGGACGTCTCCGCACCGATCTGCGAGACTCTAATAAACTGGCTTGTGACTGGTGACTCCTATGAACCTAGACGCTCTGATACCAACTTGTCACGACCCAAATTTTCCTCCGTTGGGTATCGTGACGGCACCCAGTCCCTACGACTAGGTAAGCCTAAAACTTGCAAAGAAATAAAAAAACAATATAATAATTTAAAATAGAAAGAAGAAGATGACATATAATTCAGCCGCTCGGCATATACAATTTCACTTCCCAAAACTCGGAATGTCACGACAGTCACAAGCTTTGTACTAAATGTTGCTCTACACAATGAAATAGTAGAAAAAACATAAGTCCTCTATGCCTATACTAGAGTAGAAGGGGACTCGTGGGATTCTGCGGACGCGGCAGAATTACCTCGCGGTCTCCTAGCAGCGACTAAAACGACTCCTAGCCATGATACTGGGTGCTGGTACCTGGATCTGCACATGAAAAAACATGCGCAGGAAAGGTCATGAGTACTCCAAAATCGGTACCAAGTAAGTGCCAAGACTAACCCCAGTTAAGTAGTGAACGAGGTCAGGTGAAGGCTCTACTGGATGTTTATAATAAAAATAGTGTGAAAATTTACGGAGAGATATAATAAGTGATAACTAGGATTTTTACCTTGTTTTCCGCCATTTTATGCTTAGGTTTTGGTTATATTTATACACAAAGTAGCCCCGAAAGCTTATATGTTGTGCTTATTGCAGGATTGAACCACAAATGATGACATTCAGTCAAGAATATGCTCAAAACATGAGTGAATCTGGCATAAGTACCAAGAACAACAAAAGTGACCAAGGCAAATGCCCACCGCAGTCGCGGTCCATTCTCCACGGACCACGATAGTAAACTTCAGAGAAACATTCAGGCAGCATATCCCACCGCGGTCGCAGTCCATTCTTCGCGGACCGTGGTGGTGAGATTAAGAGGGTCATTCCAAGAACGAAGCCAGCGCGGCCGCGGTCCAGTCTTCACGGACCGCGGTGGCAAGACACTGAGACCCTTATTCAATGCCACATTCCACCACGGCTGCGGTCCAATTACCGCGGTCCAGAGGTTCAGAGAAGAGTGATTCTAGGCCCGTACTCACCGCGGTCCGCGGTAGAGCACCTTCAGAGACTCAGGTCCTAGCTTCAGTTATCCACCGCGGACCGCGGTCGATTTTGTGCGGTCCGCGGTAGCCCCGCGGGGGCATTTTTGTCCAGATTTTTGGCTGAATATAAATAGCTTATTTTGTAAAAAATTTAGGTTATCTTTTGTAATCTTTGAATTTTCTGAACCGAAGGGCACGTGAATAGCTAGTTTTTCATCTTCTTAGCTTATTTCTTGCATTTTTAACATTGAACCCTTGAGTTTATTGTTAAGAATCATTAATATGGGTTCTATTTCATCTCTTTCATTGAATTTATCTTTGATTATGAGTAGCTAGACCCATTAGCTAGGGTTGTGGCTCAACCCTAGAGTGGGTATTTGATGGGTTTCTAAAATTAGGGTTTGGATGTTTATGGGTGTTTGCTATTTGGGCTAATTTAGGGTTCTTATTGCTATAATTAGAGATTGCAAACACTAGTTAACCTTTCCATGACTTTGGTCCTTCTTGAGAAAGAGGATTTGTGTCTAGAAAATTAGCCTAACAAGGAATTAGGGCATTATCAAGAGATTGGTAGTCCCAATCAATTGGGTTGAACCCAGAAATGGTAAAACCCTACTTGAGCCCTAATTAACGGGTTAAACCTCGAGAGAGTAATACCCTAATTGCACCTTAATTGCCTGATTAATTGACACCCAATTGACCTCGAGAGAGCAAATTAGGGCAAAGCCACTCAAACTACCGAGAGGTATAGAGTGGGCACATCCGTGCATTGGTTATAGCTGTATACCTAATCAACATCCTTACCTTAGAACACTAAAATCCATTAAGTATCCACCTAGGTGAAAGTCGCGACCCTAATGCCTTTATCCTTATAAGAAAACAACATCAAAACAAAGTAGTTGTTCAAGTAGCATTTAACAGTAGCCTAATACTTAATATAGCTCAAAACACCCTATCATGAGAAGTGAAATTAGAAACACGAGGCTCTACTAGTTCACATAGACACTCACTCCAATTGTTGACTCCCTGAGGATTCGATCCCGACCTTTCGGGTAAAAGTTGCACGACCCTTGCCTTCCAACTCTAAATAGTAGCGAGGGTGAGAGCCGATCACTTTTTGGCGTCATTGCCGGGGAGTTAAGACGGTGTTGATTATCTACGTGTCTAATAGCATTAAGTGTTTTTCTTTCCTTCTGTTTTTAACTTTTTTGTTTAAGCTACTCAGGTAAAAAATGGCGGATCCACTAGGAAATGTTATTGCGGGGGAGGAGGTATATGATAATCAAGAGGACAAAACCAATCAATTACCTCCACAAAGAAGGGGCCGACAAGCCAATATACAAGATGATATCCCAGACCCTCCCCGGCCCCTACCTCCTAGAGCTGCCCCTTGGGTCATTCCAAAGGAGAGGTATGCTAGTGCTATTGTTCCGCCAAGGATTCGGGCAGGGAACTTCCAAATTACAAACGTGATGCTCACCCTCCTAGAGCAACGGGGGTATTTCAAGCATCTCGAGGGCTTTGTTGATACTTGTTGGGGAAGTAAACAGACAAATGTCTTGGATGATGCATTACGACTCAGGTTGTTCCCTTTTACTCTTTGGGGGAAAGCCCTTGATTGGCTCGAGCGTCTTCCCAACCATTCAATATCAACTTGGGATGAGCTCGCGGACAAATTCATTGCCAAATTATTTTCCCCGAGTCATATGGCGGCGCTTCGTGATGAAATATTGGCCTTTAAACAAGAACCAAATGAGCCCTTACATGAGATATGGGAGAGATATAGGACCATGGTTAAGGAATGTCTGAACAACGACATGACTGAAGCCATGATCCAACAGACTTTCTACCGAGGGATTAACACTGTGAACCAATGTGTGGTCAATCAGTTGGCCGGTGGAAATTTTATGAAGTTGACTTATCCCGAGGCATGTGAGATTCTAGATGAGATGGCTGGCACATCATCGGCTTGGCAAAGTAGAGCTAATGTTCCTCAAGGAGATACCGGTGTGAATAGTCTCCATAAAGAGCTCCAAGAACAAGGGCAAGCAATTTTCGAGCTCACTACTACCATGAATCAACTTGCCAAATCCCAACTCCAACAATTGCAAGGGTCGAAGCAAGTGAATGCTATGGAAGGAGTGAACATGCAAGGAAATCAAAGGAGACCTCGGGGGAACTCTAAGCAAAACCATAATGATCAAAGTGACCAAGGGCCTAGTGGGTATGGACAAGATGAAGAGTATGATGCCCAAGAGGAAGATGTGATGTATGCAAACAACTATCAAGGTCAAGGCAACAGTCAAAACAACAACCAAAGTTGGAGAAACCAAGGCAATAACCAAAGTTGGGGGAAGCAAAGACCAAGAAACTGTAATAACAACAACAATGCTCGAAATTGGGGGAACAACAACAACGATCGTCAATGGGGGAACAACAATGAGGAAAATTGGAATGGGAAAAACAACAACAACAACTAGGGAGGCAACGGTAATCGGGGGTCTGGCTTTCAAAGGCCCCCGATGTACTAACAACCAAGCAACCCACCCCCGTACTAATCTCAAGGGCAAAGTTCATCGGGCTCGGATATGGGTAGAATTGAAAATACGTTCAAACAAATGATGGAGATAAATGCAGACTCCGATGCTCAGTTGGCCTCTCACAATACCTCTATAAGGAACCTCGAAGTACAAATGGTCCAGATTTCACATGCCTTAAACATACGCCCGAAGGGTGCACTACCAAGTGATACGGTGGTGAACCCCAAGGGTGGGAACAATAACAGTACTGGTCACACCATGGCGGTGACTACGAGAAGTGGAAAGGGTGGTGAAGTAAATACTTCGAGGCAAAAGAAGATTGTTGTTGATGATGAAGACATACCCCAAGAAGAGTTAGCGGTTGAAGTGGAACAAGTGGTGGATGAGCCAAGCGAAGGTGAGGTAAGAATTGACATACATGACAATGGGGAGGACTTGTAAAGGAACGTGAACCCGTCTAGGGAACATGTAATTGATATGCCAGAGCCGGTGGCCCCACAAGAAAGGTACCATTGCCTAGGACGCCTCCTCCCTACCCTCATAGATTGGCCAAACAGAAGCAAGAGACTCAATTCAAAAAGTTTATCGATATGATGAAGAGTCTCTCCATCAACGTTCCATTGGTGGAAGCCTTGGAGCAAATGCCTGGATACGCTAAGTTCATGAAGGACTTAGTGACAAAAAAGAGGTCCATGGAGTGTGAGACCATCAAGATGACTCACCAAGGGAGTGCTATAGTTCACTCTATGGAATCAAAACTTGAGGATCCGGGTGCCTTTACTATTCCTTGCACGATTGGGAGTGCAGGCTTTTCCAAAGCCCTATGTGATCTTGGAGCAAGTATTAACTTGATGCCGTATTCAGTGTTTAAGACTTTGGGGATCGGACAACCTAGGGCGACCTCTATGCGTTTGCAAATGGCTAACAGGTCGATGAAGAGGCCCCTAGGTATTATTGATGATGTGCTAGTGAGAGTGGACAAGTTTATATTGCTAGCATATTTTGTTATTCTTGACTGTGAGGTTGATTTCGAGGTCCCCATTATCTTGGGGAGGCCTTTCCTTGCCACGGGGAAGGCCTTGGTTGATGTAGAATTTGGGGAACTCACGTTCAGAGTGGGTGATGAGAAGGTGATGTTTCATGTATGCAAATCTATGAGGCAGCCTAATAACACGGAGGTTTGCTCTTTTATGGACCTCGTGTCTGAGGTTATTATTGATGACGCTAGTGTTATGATCCATGTTGAGGACCCAGTGGAGATGGCCTTATTGAATCATGAAGACTTAGTGGTGGAAGGTGTTCTTTAAAGCACCCATTCCTTTCAAGGTATGGGGTTTTATTCTTATTCTCCCGGAAAATTATCCTTGGATTTGGAGAACCGGAAGACTCCACCAACAAAGCCTTCCATTGAAGAACCTCCGAATTTGGAGTTGAAGCCACTTCCTGCCCACCTAAGGTATGGATATCTTGGTCCATCTTGTACTTTACCTGTTATTATTTCCTCTTGCCTAACCCAAGTGCAGATAGACTCAACTCTAAAAGTGCTAAGGAGGAGAAAGAAAGCAATCGGATGGACTCTAGCGGATATTCAGGGTATTAGCCCCGCCTTTGGCATGCACAAAATCATATTGGAGGATGGAGACAAGCCCTCCGTGGAGCATCAAAGGAGAATAAATGAAGCAATGCAAGAGGTAGTGAAGAAGGATATCATCAAATGGCTCGATGCGGGTGTTGTCTATCCAATTTCGGATAGCGCTTGGACTTCTCTGGTCCAACGCGTCCCGAAAAAGGGTGGAATGACGGTGATCAAGAATGATAAAAATGAGCTCATTCCCATAAGAACGGTTACCGGATGGCGGGTGTGCATGGACTACCGCAAGCTCAACAAGGTGACCCGCAAAGACCACTTTCCTTTTCCATTCTTGGATCAGATGTTGGATAGGCTTGCAGGCCGGGCCTTCTATTGTTTTCTCGATGGGTATTCTGGTTATAATCAAATTTTTATTTCCCCGGAGGATCAAGAGAAGACTACCTTTACTTTCCCATATGGTACTTTTGCCTTTGCTCGCATGCCCTTCGGACTTTGTAATGCCCCGGCCACTTTTCAAAGATGTATGATGGCAATCTTCACCAACATGGTGGAAGACTTTCTTGAAGTATTCATGGACGACTTTAGTGTCGTCGAGGATTCTGTTGATGAATGCTTATCTCATTTTGATAAGGTCCTTGCTAGATGTGAAGAGACGAACTTGGTATTGAATTGGGAAAAATGCCACTTCATGGTGGAAGAGGGAATTGTATTGGGCCATAAGATATCAAAGAATGGCATTGAAGTTGATAAAGCAAAAATTGAGGTGATCTCAAAGTTTCCACCACATACTTCAGTTAGAGGAGTCCGGAGTTTCCTTGGTCACGCCAGTTTTTATAGGCGTTTTATCAAAGACTTCTCTAAGGTGGTAAATCCATTGTGCAAGTTGCTTGAGAAGGATGCTAGATTCCATTTTGATGAACATTGTATGCATTCCTTTGAACTTTTGAAACACAAGCTCACCACTACTCTTATCATCACGGTGCCAGATTGGAGCTCACCCTTCGAGCTTATGTGTGATTCGAGCGATGTAGTTGTGGGTGCTGTGCTAGGCCAGAGGGTGAACAAGATTTTTCACCCTATCTACTACGCTAGCAAGATGATGAATTCAGCCCAAATAAACTACACGGTCACGGAGAAGGAGTTTTTGGCAATAGTCTTTGCTATGGAGAAATTTCGTCCTTACTTGATGGGTGCCAAGGTCATAGTTCATATTGACCATGCGGCACTCCGGTATCTCATGACTAAGAAGGATTCCAAAGCAAGTCTTATGCTTGGGTATTGTTACTCCAAGAGTTTGACTTAGATATTGTGGATCGAAAAGGGAGTGAAAACCAAGTGGCCGGCCATCTTTCTCGGTTGGAGGAGCAAGGGCGACCTTGTGATGGACTTGAAAGCAATGACAGTTTCCGGATGAACAACTTCTGTCGGTGTCAATGCAAGAGATGCCATGGTTTGCCGATATTGCCAATTACCTTGTCACCGGTGTTGTCCCTTATGAGCTCTCTTCTAACCAAAGGAAAAAGCTTAGGAGGGATAACTTGGATTTCTATTGGGATGAGACTTATATATTCAAGATTTGCACTGATGGAGACATCCAAATATGTGTACCCGAGAAAGAACAAATGGCTATTCTTGAGTCTTGCCACTCCTCACCGTATGGTGGTCATCATGGAGGAGCAAGAACTGCTTCAAATGTGCTAAGTTGTGGTTTCTTTTGGCCTACATTGTACAAGGATGCCGGTGATCTAGTCAAAAGGTGTGATGAGTGCCAAAGGGCCGGGGGAATTTCCAAGAAAGATGAGATGCCTCTAAATTCTATTCTTGAAGTGGATATCTTTTATGTTTGGGGCATCGATTTCATGGGCCCATTTGTGAGTTCTTGTGGGAACACGTACATTCTAGTGGCGGTCGATTATGTGTCTAAATGGTTTGAGGTCGTGGCTTTGCCCAACAATGAAGCCAAGAGTGTTATTGCTTTCCTCAAGAAGAACATCTTTATAAGGTTTGGCACGCCTCGTGCTATCATCAGTGATGGGGGGTCGCATTTTTGCAACAAAGCCTTTGACACCTTGCTTTTCAAGTATGGTGTCAATCACAAAGTCACCACCCCCTACCACCCTCAGGCAACTGGTCAAGTGGAAGTGTCTAACAGAGAAATAAAGAGCATATTATCAAATACGGCTAATGCTAATAGGACCGATTGAGCAAAGAAATTGGATAATGCTCTTTGGGCTTACATAACCGATTACAAGACCCCAATTGGTATGTCACCATACCGGTTGGTCTTTGGAAAAGCTTTCTATATTCCGGTGGAATTGGAGCACAAGGCTATGTCGGCCTTGAAAAAGTTGAACCTTGAATGGGATGTGGCTGCAAACCTTCATGTGGAGCAACTAAATGAGCTAGACGAATTCAGATTCCATGCGTACTCCAGTTCGTCCTTGTATAAGGACAAAATGAAGTACCTACATGACAAGTATGCTCGAGGCAAAGAGTTCAAGGTTGGTGATTTGGTGCTATTTTTCAATTCTCGATTGAGGCTATTCCCGGGAAAACTCAAGTTAAAATGGAGCGGGCCCTTCAAAGTGGTATTTGTGACTCCATTTGGTGCTCTTGATCTCAAAAACAAAAGTGGAGAAACCTTTAGAGTCAATGGTCACCGGGTCAAACACTATCTTAGCAAGATCGATGACAGCCACGTGGTGGAACTTCTTCATCTTAAATGATCTTGGTAACATGCGTCGTGCCGCGACATTAAATCAGGCGCTTCTTGGGAGGCAACCCATGTGTCTTTATTTTTGTTTTCTTTGTTTTTCTTAGTAGAATAGAATTCATTTTTGCACTAACTGGTTTTTGGATGTTGTAGGATGATTTTGACACAGGAAATTTGGCTAAGTCTAGAAATAAATGGCTCTCTGAAGTTGGCACTGCGGCCGCGGTCCCTTTTTCGCGGTCCGCGTTGCCCTGTTAAGCTAAATAATGAGTCTCTGAATCTTGCTCTGCGGTCGCGGTCCTCTTTATGTGGTCTGCAGAGCCCAGTTACTAAAATGGGGTCTCTCTGAATCTACCTCACCGCGACCGCGGTCGACTTTTCGCGGTCTGCAGTGGGTCCTCCTCACAAGCTCAGCATCAGTACATGACCACGGACCGCGGTCGATTTTTCTTGGTCCGCGGTGGGTAAGTGTGTGGACCCCAGCCCCCTTTCTATAAATAGACCTTTAGGGCTTCAGTTTATACTTTACGCACTTTCACTTCTCAGAGCATCCTTTGACTGTGTCTCACTCATCTTATCTCTGAATTGCATTTCACTTCATCAAATCCTCATCCAAACATCTAGTAAGTGTAATTGTGATTAATTAACTTCTTAATTTCTTTATTTTCTTCAGTAATTGGTAGATTTTTCTTCTCTTTTTCATAAATTTTCTTTTCTAGGCTTTTAACCATGTTAGGGTTAGTTCAAAATGATCATGTTAGACCCTTGGAATCTAATTGCACTAATTAAACATGTAGGTATTAACTAAATGAACAATTGAGCATGAAAATGGAAAAATGTGAAAGCCCTAGCTTATTAGTCTGTCCGCAGTCCTCTCTTCGCGGACCGCGGTGCTTAGCCTATGCATCCTGCAAATTATGACCGCGGTCCGCGGTTAAGTTTTCGCGGTCTGCGGTGCTAAGTTTCAGAAAGTACGTTGGTATAGTGTCCTCCACCGCGGTTCGCGGTCCGCGGTGGCTGTTCTGCAACTGTTCTGCTTCTAAGTTTTGTCTTTTTATGTCTGTGCAACTTTTCTTTGGGTACTAACCACGTTTAAATGTGTCAATATTGCAGACAATGGTTCTATCAAGAGGCGGAGGTCGTAAACTAACGGGCAATGGTGAATCATTCAGGGGGAGAGGCAAGAAAATGATAAAGCTTGATCTGAAGGTCCAGGAAGGAATAAAAAGAACAAGCAAAGCTATACGGACATTAGACAAAGCTGCTTCCCACTCGGACAGTGATTATGTCCCCTCCGAAGCCTCATCAGAATCTATACTGGAGTACGTCGAAGACTTCCCGAAAAGGTTTCAGCTAACCAATGAACCATCATACTCTCCCCCTATCCAAGCATCTACACACTCTACGTCAGCTGAGGGATCAATCTACAGGAATGGCCACACGGATTCTACCTCACCTACAGCTTCCTTATCAGGGGAGCATTCTGGTGATGATGAAAGGGGGTGAACCCCAAGTTGAGGGGGTAGAACGTACAAGGAACCCAGATGCATGGAAGAACAGATTTGTAAGTGAAGCGGCTTTCCATCAGTTCCGGGATTTGTGGGGCTCAAGATCACTCATTTTGGAGCGCAAGTTCACAATCAAAGACTTTTTGCCCCACCACCCAGAGGTGAAGAGGCAATTCTTAGAAAGAAAAGGCTGGGACTATTTTTCTGCTTACCTTCCGGACGCCAATGAGCATCTAGTCAAGGAGTTCTACACTAACTTGTCATTTCTGCAAAAAGACTCCAAGGCTTCGATGGTGCGGAATCTCACGATTCCCTTTGATGGTGAGGCACTGAACAATTATCTGGAAATGGACAATGTGGATGACTCCCTATATCAGGAGAAGCTAGCAGAGAAGGATGCAGCCCAAAATTGGCTGGCTTTGCACTTAGCCAGGCCTGGGGAGATTCCTGAGTGGTTACCAGCTGGAAAGACTATCTACCGGAAGACCCTGAGCTTTGAAGCCAAGGGATGGGCAACCTTCGTGAGCAACAGGTTGGACCCAACCTTTCATGAGAACACCATGCCCCTCAGTCGAGCTTTGCTCATTGCTTCCATCATGGCTGGGTTCCCGATCAATGTTGGGAATATTATGTCCAACATTATCAATAGAGTGGTAAACGAAGGTGATAAATATTACCCTTTTCCGAACTTCCTTACCATGTATTTTGCGGACCAGGGGGTGGACAAGAAGCGCTTTGATACAAAAGTCAATCCCAAAGCGTACTTCTCTTGGTATGATTTGCTAGATGAGTACAACCCCAAAAGGAAGTTCAAGGGTAAGTCTGTTGCCTCCACTAGCCAGTCTGAAGAGCCAGCGGTGGTGGTGGAGTCATCTCAACCTCATCTAGACATGCACCAGGCCCATCTGCCTCAGCCGGTCCAGCCATTCCTTCATCCAGGGCTTATCCTCTGACAGCCTACAGGCTTAATCAGACACTGACCAGTATCAACAACTGGATGCAGGCAGCGACTTCAAAGTTGTCTGTGATTTCTATGTCAGTGGCAACCCCGACCCTTCCTCCACCACCACAGGTACCCCAGTCCATTACGGACGCGCTAAAGGAAATTCTGGAAAACCAGAAGAAGATTTTGGATGACGTGAGAGCACATGGGACTACATTGAAGAAGCTGGCAAAGGAGACAAGGAAGCTGAGGCACACCCGTGCTTCAAAGTAGTTAGTGGCAGAGCTGCGAAAAGAGGTGGAGAAGCTGAAGGGGGATCAGATCCTGTTAGAATTGCTACTCTAGGATCTTTCAACCTGTTCAGGGCAGAAGCCAGAGCAGGAGGTAGAGCCCGATAGGCCAGCAAAGATGAGGAGGGTCTTTCCCCACACAGAGGGCATTCGACTAGTTCTGGCAGACCCTCAGTACAGACTCAGGCTGCGGAGCAGACTCAGCCCCAGGGCCAGGAGGCACAGACCACTGGAGGACCACCACAGGCACCGGCAAACCTAGCTCTATCTCAGTCACAGCCACAGGCAGACCCAACTCTATCTCAGTCATAGCCACAGGCAGACCCAGCTCCATCTCAGTCACAGTCACAGGGACCACCACAGGTCGAGGGCCAATAGGGAGTTTTCTTTACTCTCTATCTCTCTCCCATACTTTTTGTTGAGCTACCTTTGGTTATATAGAATTGAGGACAATGCTAAATTTTAGTTGGGGGAGTGGCCCTATAGGTATTTTTGATTGGATGTTATGGATTGTGTAATTCAGACGATTTTTCTTTTATTATGCTTTATTTTCTATTTTGTGCATGTAAATAAGTTTACTATTCCAGTACTTTTATGACTTTTTACTTTTTGGTATGTATAAAATTACCTTTCATTGTATATACTCATCCCTTTATGTATATTCGACTAATTCCCCTTATGTACATATTCATTCTATCCCACGCATTTTACTTTATGCATTTTTCCATTTTATAGCTTTTCATTTTTCTTTCATAGCTTCTTGTTTTGAATTTCGCGCGTGCAATAAGCCTTTGGTTTTCTTAATGCCACGGTTCTTTCCAATGGTGGAATTTGTGTGAACCGGGTGGCTCTTCCCAATGATGGATGGTGTGATAACCTTCTTAAGGATTTGAGTCTGTTTTCCCTTTTTGTTTTTGTTTTTCTTCTTGTTTCTTTTTTCTAGTTAGTGAAATAAAAGGTGCCTCAAGAAAAGCTTTACTTGGGCCTAACACATTTTCCTTTGATCCCATGGTCAAAGACAAGCCACTGTGTTTAGGATGGTGATAGTGATGATCTTGAGACTCTTGTGTTGGAAAATAATCATCAAGTGGTTCTTCAGGACCATTGTGTTACTCAAAGCATGACTAAGGTCGTTGTGGGACCTCGACTCTATTTCTGTAACAATCCCATAGCTTGAGTGGTGAGAATTCGAAATTGCAAGTCCAAGTCTCGTGCCACTAGTCTAGAACTTGCCCTAAATATTTGTCTAGGCGAAATCCTAAGTGTAGTTTGACTTGAGAAGTGACTACAGGCCCTCCTTGATCTGAATTGCATATTGAACATTTCCATGACCTACCAAAATGAATTCCCTAGTCAACCCTTTTGAGCCTTAAGCCCTGTCTTTCGAAAACCATGCTACAAGCCTTTGCCCAATTTTACCCTCTCTTGGCACCCGATCTTCCTTAGCACTAGGTAAAAAGAATAAGTTTGGGGGAGAGATGAGTGATGCAACAAAAGTGAAAAAGAAGGCACAAAAGAAAGAAAAAAGGAAAGGCAACAAAAAAAAATTGAGCAAATAGAAGAAATAAAGGGAATTGATGAAAGAATTGTGAAAAAAGGTGTGGAATGCCTAAAAAGGAGAAAAGTGTCTTGAATGAACAAAAAAGTGTGACAGTACGTCTCTCCAAACCTACAAAAGAGATAAAATGACTCAAAGAGTCAAAAGAATGTGAGAACAAAAATGAAGTGCTTAAGGAAAGATAGAGTTCACTCTGACCAAATACTTCCTACCCTTGACCATAAGCCTTGATTAAGTGTCCACAAAAGCCCTGTATGATATCGAGTCGAATGAAACTTATATTAGTGGTGATTTACATAAGGGGAAAGCATATAGTACTTTGAGCCGGGCTTGAGACTGTTTCCTTGATGAGAGATGAGCGAAATTTATATTCCTCATTCTGAGCGTTACTATTCTAAAAATGAGGTGCTTAGGGAGAGTCGCGGAGTATGAGTCTGGGATCCACACTGACCAAGGTGGTAGTTAGAGTTTCATTGATGAATCATATCAACTCTTGAAGCTCTTGTATCGCAATTGAAACCATGGTTTTAAAAAGGTTCAAACATTGTTAATGATTCATTTGCATTGAGGGCTATTGTTAGTCCCAATTGATTCTAATTAAGGTTACTTTAGGACAGCCGGAATTTCTTGTAATCAATCATAGGGGTGGGGCTTATTTTGTCTGCTTGAGGACAAGCAAAAGCTTAAGTTTTGGGGAGTTGATAACTAGGATTTTTACCTTGTTTTCCGCCCTTCTATGCTTAGGTTTTGGTTATATTTATACACAAAGTAACCCCGAAAGCTTATATGTTGTGCTTGTTGCAGGATTGAACCACAAAAATGATGACATTCAGTCAAGAATATGCTCAAAACAGGAGTGAATCTGGCACAAGTACCAAGAAAAACAAAAGTGACCAAGGAAAATGCCCACCTCGGTCGCGGTCCATTCTCCGCGGACCGTGGTGGTAAACTTCAGAGAAACATTCAGGAAACATATCCCACCGTGGTCACGGTCCATTCTTCGCGGACCGCAGTGGTGAGATTCAGAGGGGCATTCAAAGCAAGAAGCCACCACGACTGTGGTCCAGTCTTCGCGGACCACGGTGGCAAGACACTGAGACCCTTATTCAATGCCACATTCTACCACAGCCGCGGTCCAATTACCGCGGTCCAGAGGGTCAGAGAAGAGTGTTTCAAGGCCCATACTCACCGCGGCCGCGGTCCATTTACCGTGGTCCGTGGTAGAGCACCTTCAGAGACTCAGGTCCTAGGTAGCCCCGCAGGGCATTTTTGTCAAGATTTTTGGCTGAGTATAAATAGCTTATTTTGTAAAAAAATTTAGGTTATCTTTTGTAATCTTTGAATTATCTGAACGGAAGGGCACGTGAATAGCTAGTTTTTCATATTTTTAGCTTATTTCTTGCATTTTTAACATTGAACCCTTGAGTTTATTGTTAAGAATCATTAATATGGGTTCTATTTCATCTCTTTCATTGAATTTATCTTTTATGATGAGTAGCTAGACCCATTGGCTAGGGTTGTGGCTCAACCCTAGAGTAGGTATTTGATGGGTTTCTAAAATTAGGGTTTGGATGTTTATGGGTGTTTGCTATTTGGGCTAATTTAGGGTTCTTATTGCTATAATTAGTGGTAGCAAACACTAATTAACCTTTCCATGACTTGGGTCCTTCTTGAGAAAGAGGATTTGAGTATAGAAAATTAGCCTAACAAGGAATTAGGGCATTATCAAGAGATTGGTAGTCCCAATCAATTGGGTTGAACCCAGAAATGGTAAAACCCTACTTGATCCCTAATTAACGGGTTAAACCTCGAGAGAGTAATACCCTACTTGCACCTTAATTGCTTGATTAATTGACATCCAATTGGCCTCGAGAGAGGCAATTAGGGCAAAGCCACTCAAACTACCGAGAGGTATAGAGTGGGCACATCCGTGCATTGGTTATAGTTGTATCCCTAATCAACATCCTTACCTTAGAACATTGAAATCCATTAAGTATCCGCCTAGGTGAAAGTCGCGACCCTAGTGCCTTTATCCTTATAAGAAAACAACATCAAAACAAAGTAGTTGATCAAGTAGCATTTAATAGTAGCCTAATACTTAATATAGCTCAAAACACCCTAGCATGAGAAGTGCAATTAGAAACACGAGGCTCTACTAGTTCACATAGACACTCACTCCAATTGTTGACTCCCTGAGGATTCGATCCCGACCTTTCGGGTAAAAGCTGCACGACCCTTGCCTTCCTACTCTAAATAGTAGCAAGGGTGAGAGCCGATCAATAAGCTAAAGCAAAACAATAGAAGCAGTAAGCTGAAAGAAATAGAAAAGGGAGCCCTCGGTTAAGCACAACGTATCTCACAGTAGCAGATATGCAATGCAGTAAAGGGGGAAAGCTCCCGGAAGCTAATCCGTAGTCCCAATTTAAATATGTGATGCAGTACAGGGGGAAAGCTCCCAGAATCTCGTCCGTAGTCCCAATTTAAATATGTGATGCAGTACAGGGGGAAAGCTCCTGGAATCTTGTTTGTAGTCCTAATTTAAATATGAAATGAAAATGAATACTGGATACAGATTATTTAAACGATTCAGGAAGAATCACAGGCAAATACGGATAAAACTACCTAAACATGGTGCAATTAGTAGCAATTTAAGGGAAACTCAAGTAAAACAGGTAGGCATGCTTATTCCTAAGCTAAACTACATAGTTAGTACATGAAACAATGAAATAAGGATAAAATGATTTATGTCATGAAAGGAAAAGTGTAAATTTAGCAACAATATCCCGTGTACGCACTCGTCACCTCACGTACACGACACTCATATAACAAAAACGGTATAAAAACAACCTAAGGGGAAATCCAAAACACAGAGTTAGGCAAGTCACTTACCTCGACTGCGCTAATCAACTCAATACCACGCTCTTGCCACGAGTATCCGACTCCGGGTGGCCCAAATCTATTCAATTCTATTGCATAAAGTAAATATCAGCTCAAGGAACCAAAATAGCTAATAAGTTCAAAGCTAATACGCGCATTTTAGAAAATTGCCCAAAAAGTCCCCTGGGCCTACGTCTCAGAATTGGGTAAAAATTATAAATTTCGGACACTCATTCACTCATGAGTCTAACCATATAAGAATTACTCAAATCGGACGTCAAAATCCCAATCAAAACTCAAGAATTCGGCCTAGGAAGTTTATCAAATTTTCCTCAATTATTCCACCATAATTTCGAATTTAAAGGATGGATTTAAGAGTGTAATCATGGAAACTAGTCTAAATCGGATAGAAATCACTTACCCAAGTTGCCCAGGTGCAAAACTCTTCAAATATCACACTTCCTGAGCTCTCAAATTCAAAAATGTGAAAATAGTTCAAACCCTCGAATTTGGGTCTTTAAATGTCTGCCCAGTTATTTGTTCTATGCGATCGCGGACTTACAGTCGCGATCGCGAAGAGTATACATGCCTAAAAATTCCTCCTATGCGATCGCAGAGTACAGCACGCAATCTCGGACCTTATCCCCTCAATGTTGCGCGATTGTGGTTGGCTTCATGCGACAACAATACTCGAACCTTCCGTTGCCTAGGGAATTCTATGCGATCGCGACATTAGCCATGCGAGCACGGAGTCTAGACTTCCCAAAACACTGCGATCGCGGAACAACTTGTGCGATCGCATATAACAAATTTCTGGCCTGCCTCAGCTTACCCTCTGCGATCGCAGATGGACTCACGCGATCGCGATGAACAAAAGACTGTTGTTGGAACACCAGAAAACCAGCAGTTCACCTACGGCCAAAAGTGCCCGTTTGAGCACCCGAAACACACCGGAGGCCCCCGGTGTCACGACCCAAATTCCTACTCAGGTCGAGATGGCGCCCATCACTGGAGTCAGACAAGCCAACACTAGTTCACTACTGAAGTTACTTCACTTAGTTAGATATTAAAGTACTTGCCAAATTTTAAGTTAGGAAATCATTTAAAGAAAAAAGTCAAGTGATGCAACTTGACTTAATGAAACTCGAAAGATCGTTTGCCAACATATATAGTATAGACAATTCTAGGAAAAACCAACTACGTATGCCAAGACCTAGTGTCACAAGTCCACAGGGGACTAGTGGAATATACAAAATAAACAAAATAATTGTACAATTGTCTGTAAGGGGGTAGACAGAAATACCCAAGGAAATAATAGAAACTCCACAGTGTTGCTGAGGAATGCCAGGAAGAGCAGCTCACCGTGTAATCTAATCCAGATAGTAACCTCAAGATCCCACTCCGGTATGATAACCAGATGCACCAGCCTCAGGACCTGTACAATTAAGTACAGAAGCATAGCATGAGTACATATAAACAAATATGTACCCAGTGAGTATCCCGTCTAAACTCGAAGAAGTAGTGACGAGATGTAGACGTATTACTCACTAGGGTCATTAGCGCTAGTATATTTAAATAAATCTAGACAGGATTAACAGTCATGGCAATCAAGTAGACATGGAATATCAAGTATGTGAACTAAAATCTACCCGCAAGTGTCAAATAATAGTATCAATAAAAGTCCCAAGTCCCCTTCCACAAAGAACACTTTATTTGATAATAACAATAAGACTCTCAGTCAAATACATAACATATAAAATGCCGAGGCGTACGGCCGAAGCGACGCAAAAATAAATATGCATTGCCGAGGGTTGAGCAGCACGAACCATAGATGCATCCATTACCCCGCCCTCGAATCGATCATGCGACGCGGTTGACATAAACATAGGGCTACCCCGCTCGCGTATCATACATGCGACACGGGTGCTCGTAGACATACACAGAATCATCAGGAACTTCAGGAATTTATCATGGATTATACTTGAAATCAGAGATTTAAACCCTTAAGCTTACACATAACTTCCTAAAATTGTCATATCAATATCAAGATAATAAGCAACTAGGAACACATACAAGGATACATGTAAGGCACATAAAGACATGCTTGTGAAATCCTAAATTTCTACCCGACATAACATAGTAGTAGCTACGCACGGACTCTCGTCACTCTGCGCGTGCGTAGCCCCCGTAAATAAGGATAATTAAATCATTTACATTTACCTATGGGGACAATTCCCTCTTATAAGGTTGGAAAGGAGACTCGCCTCGCGTAGAATCTACTTCTCGGGTCAAGAACGCGCCCGAAACTCCAAACTTTACACCCGAGGACTCGAAACTAGTCAAATGATATATAAATATCTTAATGCATGCTCAAAGTATGGAAATTCTCCTACTTATTTAGAAAATTCACTGTTCTTGAAGAAATCCCAAAATACACCCCCGGGCCCACATGCTCGGATTCCGGAAATTTTCGAAGATAACACTCACCCATAGCCTAAGGATCATTAATATATAGTTTTTGTATGATTTCATGGTAGAAAAGTGGTGAAATTCCCTAAAATTCATTAACCCTAGGTTTTCACTCTAACCCCTTTGATTTCCACTAATTAGATGTTAATCTACCTAAGTTTGGGTGCATTAATCTAACATTTAAATGGGAATTGCTTACCTCTTAGTAGCTAGGCCAAATACCCTCTTGAAAGCGCTCAAAATCGCCAATGGAGGAGAAGAAATGGTGAAAAATGGCCAAATCCCGTATTAAATGAGATCACTGCCTTCAATGATCTCGCACCTGCGGCTCGAGGACCGCACATGCGAGCCAAAGGTCGCACCTGCGGAAGTGGCCTAGGAGGCCTGAGGCCGCACCTACGGAGGAAGTCCCGCACCAGCGAGTCCGCGCCTGCGGAAGGAGGTCTGCACCTGCGGTTTTGAACAGCTCCCCTGGGGGTCGCACCTGCGGAGTCTTGACCGCAGGGGCGGTCTCGCACATGCGACCTGGGCAACCGCACCTGCGGTCACACCAGACCTGGTGCACCAGCAGCTGAAGCTGCTGGTTTTGGCTCCGTTTGGTGTCCGGGAGGCACCTGGGCCCACCCGGACCCCCGTGCAATTATACCAATAAGTCCTAAATCATATTACAGACTCGCTCGAGCCTTCGGAACACCCAAAACAACGCTAAAACTCGAAATCACCCCTCAAAACCCCTAGAGTCAAACTTAAGAATTTCTAAGTTCTTGAATTCGGTTTCAATGCGCCGAACCGGCCTATACTACTCGGAATGACACCAAATTTTGCAAGCAAGTCATAAATGACATAACAAAACTATTTCCGGTCTCAGAATTCCGTTTGGACCTCGATAGCACAAAAACACGTCCCAAACCAAATTATGAACTTAAGGAAACTCTATTTCGCTATTTGGTGTCGAACGCTCCCGGGTCATCCAAAACCCATTCCGGACATACGCACAAGTCTGAAATCATCATACGAAGCTACTGTAATTGTCGAAACTCGATTCTGAGGCCGTTTACTCAAAATGTTGACCGAAGTCATACTTGGCCTTAAAAGCCAACCTTAAGGAACTAAGTGTTCCTATACAATTCTAACACTTCCAAATCCCGAACCACCCATCCCTGCAAGTCACAAATCACGATAAGCCGCTACGGAAAGTCTTATTTAGCGGAACTGGGTCCGAATACGCGAAATGACCGGTCGGGTCGTTACATTCTCCACCTCTTAAACAAACATTTGTCCTCGAACGAGTCTAGAATCATACCTGAAGTGCTGAATAAGTGTGGATATCTGCTCCGCATGTCCTCCTCGGACTCCCAAGTCGCCTCCTCGACTGGTTGAGCCACTAGACCTTCACGACAGAAACTCTCTTAGATCTCAACTGACGGTCCTGTCTATCAATAATAACAATTGGCTCCTCCTCGTAGCCCAATCTCTCATCCAACTAAATAGTACTAAAATCGACAACGTGAGAGAAATCGGCGTGATATCTCCGGAGCATGGATACATGGAACACCGGATGGACTCCTGATAAGTTGGGAGGTAAGGCAAGCTCATAAGCAACTTCTCCAACTCGCCTCAGTACCTCGAAAGGACCAATGAACCTCGGGCTCAACTTGCCCTTCTTCCCGAATCGCATAATACCCTTCATCGGCAAAACCTTCAGCAAAACCTTATCTCCCTCCATAAATGACACATCACGTGCCCTCCGATCCGCGTAACTCTTCTGTCTGGACTGTGCTGTGCGAAGCCTCTCCTGGATCAACTTCACCTTCTCCAAGGCATCCCTCACTAGGTCCGTACCATATAACTTAGCCTCACCAGGCTCAAACCACCCGATAGGGGAACGTAATTGCCGACCATATAAAGCCTCAAATGGAGCCATCTCGATGCTGGAACTCGGCCAAAGGCAAGAACTGGTCCCACTGGCCTCCAAAGTCAATCACATATGCCCTAAGCATGTCCTCCAATATTTGAACTATACGCTCCAACAAGCCATCAGTATGAGGGTGAAATGTTGTGCTGAGATCTATCTGGGTACCCATCTCACTATGCAATGCTCTCCAGAAGTGCGAGGTGAACTGAGGACCTCGATCTAATATAATGGACACCAGCACACCATGTAACCGGACTATCAATGTAGATCTGGGCTAGCCTCTCAGAAGTATAAGTAGTAGCTACAGGAATGAAATGCGCCGATTTGGTCAATCTATCCACAATGACCCAAACCGCGTCAACCTTCCGCAAAGTCCGAGGCAACCCAACTACGAAATCCATAGTAATGCGCTCCCACTTCCACTTAGGAATGGGCATCTGCTGAAGTAGGCCTCCTGGCCTCTGGTGGTCATACTTAACCTGCTGGCAATTAAGACACCTAGCCACATACTCCACGATTTCCTTCTTCATACGCCTCCACTAATAATGCTGCCTCAAATCACGATACATCTTCGTAGCACCAGGGTGAACAGAATACCGCAAACTGTGAGCCTCCTCAAGAATCCTCTACCTCAGGCCATCAACGTTAGGAACACACAAAAGACCCTGAAGTCTCATAACACCATCCTCGCCAATAGTAACCTCCTTGGCACCACCCTGAACCACTGTCTCTCGTAGCTCTACCAAGCATGGATCATCATACTGCTGAGCCTTAGTCTCCCCCAATAATGAAGACTGAGCAACCACATGTGCAAGAACTCGACGAGGCTCTGAAAGATCTAATCTCACCAAGGGGTTGGCCAAGGACTGAATGTCCAAGGCTAGAGGTCTCTCCTCCGCTGCAATATAAGCCAAACTATCCATAATCTCCGCCTTCCTGCTCAAAGCATCTGCCACTACATTCGCCTTGCCCGGATGATAAAGAATGGTGATGTCATAATCCTTTAGTAACTCAAGCCACCTGCGCTGCCTCAAATTAAGATCCCTCTGCTTGAATAAGTGTTGCAAGTTGCGGTGGTCTGTATAAACCTCACAAGACACCCCATATAAATAATGCCTCCAAATCTTAAGAGCATGAACTATCGCCGCCAACTCCAAATTGTGCACAGGATAATTCTTTTCATGAACCTTCAGCTGGAGAGAAGCATAAGCAATAACTCTCCCTTCCTGCATCAATACACACCCCAAGCAAACGCGTGAAGCGTCGCAATACACTGTATACATTCCAGAACCAGAAGGCAATACTAACACTGGTGTTGAGGTCAATGCTGTCTTGAGCTTCTGAAAGCTTGCCTCACACTCGTCAGACCATCGGAACGGGGCATTCTTCTGAGTCAGGCTAGTCAGTGGGGCTGCAATGGATGAAAAGCCTTCCATAAATCGCCGATAGTATCCTGCTAGACCCAAGAAACTCCTGATCTCTGTAGCTGAAGTAGGACGCATCCAACTCTGAACTGCCTCAATCTTCCGAGGATCAACCTTGATACCTTCTCCGGATACTACATGCCCCAAAAATGCCACGGAATCCAACCAGAACTCACATTTAGAGAACTTAGCGTATAACTTCTGTTCCCGCAAGGTCTAGAGCACAACTCTCAAATGTTGCTCGTGCTCGCCAAGGCTACGTGAGTAAATCAAGATGTCATCAATGAAGACAATGACAAAGGAATCAATATACGGCCTGAACACCCTATTAATCAAGTCTATGAAGGGTGCTGGGGAATTAGTCAAGCCAAAGGACATCACTAGGAACTCATAATGGCCATATCTCGTACGAAAAACAGTCTTCGGAACATCCGAGGTTCGAATCTTCAGCTGGTGATACCCCGATCTCAAATCAATCTTAGAAAACACCTTAGCACCCTGCAACTGGTCAAACAAATCATCAATGCGCAACAAGGGATACTTGTTCTTAATAGTGACCTTGATCAACTGGCAGTAGTCAATACACATCCGCATAGACCCATCCTTCTTCTGCACTGATAGGACTGGAGCACCCCACAGCGACACACTCGGTCTGATAAACCCCTTAGCCAACAACTCCTCAAGCTGCTCCTTCAACTCCTTCGGAGCCATACGGTACGGGGGAATAGAAATAGGCTGAGTGCCTGGAGCTACATCAATACAGAAATCGATATCACGATCCGGAGGCATGCCCGGAAGGTCTAAAGGAAATACATCAGCAAACTCTCGAACAACTGGCACTGAATAAATCGACGGAGACTCGGCGGTGGAGTCCCGCACATAAGAAAGATACGCCAGACAACCCTTCTCGACCATACGTCGAGCCTTCAGGAAGGAAATAACTCTACTAGCTGCACTGACTGAGGAACCTTTCCACTCCAGCTTAGGCAACTCAGGCATGGCCAAAGTAACCGTCTTGGCATGGAAATCCAAGATGGCATGATAGGGAGATAGCCAATACATCCCCAAGATAATCTCAAAATCAACCATGTTGAGCAACAGGAGGTCCGTTCTGGTCTCGAACCCACAGAAGGTGCTCACACAAGACCGATAGATCTGGTCTACCACCACAAAATTGCCCACAGGAGTGGACACATATATAGGAGAATCCAAGGACTCGCGAGGAACATCCAGAAAACAAGCAACTGAGGCTGACACATATGAATAAGTGGATCCTGGATCAAATAGCACTGATGCCTCCCTACCACATACTGAAATAGTACCTGTGATCATGACGTCTGAAGCCACTGCATCTGCTCGGGCCGGAATAACATAGAATCTGGCTGGTGTACCTGAAGACTAACCTCCGCTGGACTGAATAGGAGTTAGCTGAGCTCCCCCTGCCTAGCCTCCACCTCTGGGAAGACCTCTACTAGCATGTCCTCCACCTTTGGGTGGACAGGGGCCCGGTGCTGAGTATGTAGGCTGATAACTCTGCTGAACAGCCTTGCCCCGAAGTCTGGGACAAGTCCTCCTCATATGGCCTGAATCCCCACACTCATAGCATCTCACTGGAGGCATGGCCTGCTGCCTTGAAAAAGAAGAACCCTGAATAGCTGGGGGACGGTGAGAAACCTCTGGCATAACACTGAAGTAGGGATTAGGAGAACCCTGATGACCTGAATACCCGCCGGAGGAACCCTGAATGGCTGGTGGGCAGTAAGAACTCTCCGGCATGGAGCCGAAATATGGTCTCACTGGAGAACCATGGGGAGGTGGTGGAGGAGCTGAATATGGAGGCCTGATGGGCTGGCCTCTGCTGAATTTACCCCTGCCCTTGCCTAGGGCACCTCTGAAATCTCCAGAAAACCTAACTCTCTTGTCCTGCTGACCCTACTCTCTGCCCCTCGATCGATAACCCCCAATCTGACGAGCTATCTCGACCACAAGCTGATAGGGAGTACCCATCTCCACCTCTCGGGCCATGTTGACCCTAATACCTGAGTGCAATCCAGCTACAAACCTCCGCACTCTCTCCGCATCAGTCGGAAGAATCATAAGGGCATGACGAGACAACTCAAAAAATTTGGCCTCGTAGTCTGACACTGACATCTGCCCCTGCTCTAGCTGCTCAAACTGATACCGCAGCTCTTCCCTCTCGGAGGGTGGAATATACTTGTTCAGGAACAACTGAGTGAACTACTCCCATGTGAGAGGAAGGGAACCTGCTTGCCTACCAAGGATAAACGACTGCCACCATCTGCGGGCCCTGCCCTCTAGCTGAAAAGTAGTGAAATCAACCCCATTGGACTCCAAAATCCTCATGTTGTGCAGTCTGTCCCTGCACCTATCAATGAAGTCCTGGGCATCCTCGCCCCTCTCACCTCTGAAGACAGAAGGGTGAAATCAAGTCCATCTATCGAGTAACTTCTGCGGATCACACAGCTGATCTAAGCTCTGGTGGTGCTGCTGCTTGTTGTGCTCCCCCCACGGGCAGAGTACCCGGAGTCTGATATATTGTCGCTGCATGACCTGCGGCCTGGGTGGTAGGGGTCTGAACTCCCCCTCCCGCCTGAGATGTGGCAGGATCCGCTGGAAATAAACCGGCCTGGGTCATAGTGTCCATGAACCGCATCATACGGCCCATGACCTCCTGGTAGCCTGGTGCAATCATGAAATCCATCGGAGCTGGATCTGCTGAGGGCAGCTCACCCTGCTCCTCAACAATGGGATCCTCAGGGGTGCTAATGGATCAACAATAGGACGCCCTCATCCCCTACCTCGGGTCGGTGCCCTCCCCCGGCCTCTACCACGGCCTCGGACGACGGGGGTAGAGGCATCTCCCGGGTCTGGAACGTCGGTTGCGCGTGTCCTCACCATCTGTGAGAGAATAGAAGAATGAGAATTAGTAACCATCGACTGCACGATAGAATAGGAATAAAGAGAGGTTTCTTAACACCCTATAGCATCCCGAAGATAAATACAGACATCTCTATATCGATCCGCAAGACTCTATTAGGTTTGCCTGTGACTTGTGAGACCAACAAGAACCTAGAGCTATGATACCATGTTGTCACGACCCAAATTCCTACTCAGGTCGAGATGGCGCCAAACACTGGAGTCAGGCAAGCCAACACTAGTTCACTACCAAAGTTACCTCACTTAGTTAGATATTTAAGTACTTGCCAAATTTTAAGTTAGGAAATCATTTAAAGAAAACAGTCAAGTGATGCAACTTGACTTAATGAAACTCGAAAGATCGTTTGCCAACATATACAGTATAGCAAAATACTATGAAAAACCAACTACGTATGCCAAGACCTAGTGTCACAAGTCCATAGGCGACTAGTGGAATACACAAAATAAACAAAATAATTGTACAACTGTCTGGAAGGGGGTAGACAGAAATATCCAAGGAAATAATAGAAACTCCACAGTGCTGCTGAGGAACGCCAGGAAGAGCAGCTCACCGTGTAATCTAATCCAGATAGTACCCTCAAGATCGCGCTCCGGTATGATAACCAGATGCACCAGCCTCATGACCTGTACAATTAAGTACAGAAGTGTAGCATGAGTACATATAAACAAATATGTACCCAGTGAATATCCTATCTAAAATCGAAGAAGTAGTGATGAGAGGTAGACGTATTACTCACTAGGGTCATTAGCGTTAGTATAATTAAATAAATCTAGACAGGATTAACAGTCATGGCAATCAAGTAGACATGGAATATCAAGTATGTGAACTAAAATCTACCCGCAAGTGTCAAATAATAGTATCAATAAAAGTCCCAAGTCCCCTTCCACAAAGAACAGTTTATTTGATAATAACAATAAGACTACCAGTCAAATACATAGCATATAAAATGTCGAGGTGTACGGCCGAAGCGACGCAAAAATAAATGTGCATTGCCGAGGGTCGAGCGGCACGAACCATAGATGCATCCATTACCCCGCTCACGAATCGATCATGCGACGCGGTTGACATAAATATAGGGCTACCCCGCTCGCGTATCATACTTGCGACACGGGTGCTCGTAGACATACACAGAATCATCAGGAACTTTAGGAATTTATCATGGATTATACTTGAAATCAGAGATTTAAACCTTTAAAATTACACATAACTTCCTAAAATCCTCATATAAATATCAAGATAATAAGCAACAACGAACACATGCAAGGATACATGTAAGGCACATAAAGACATGCTTGTGAAATCCTAATTTTCTACCCGACATAACATAGTACTAGCTACGCATGGACTCTCGTCACTCTGCGCGTGCGTAGCCCCCACAAATAAGGATAATTAAATCATTTACATTTACCTATGGGGACAATTCCTTCTTACAAGGTTGGAAAGGAGACTCGCCTCGCGTAGAATCTACTTCTCGGGTCAAGAACGCGCCCGAAACTCCAAACTTTACACCTGAGGACTCGAAACTAGTCAAATGATATGTAAATATGTCAATGCATGCTCAAAGTATGGAAATTCTCCTACTTATTTAGAAAATTCACTATTCTTGAAGAAATCCCAAAATACACCCCCGGGCCCACATGCTCGTATTCCGGAAATTTTCGAAGATAACACTCATCCATAGCCTAAGGATCATTAATATATAGTTTTTGTATGATTTCATGGTAGAAAAGTGATGAAATTCCCTAAAGTTCATCAACCCTAGGTTTTCACTCTAACCCTTTTGATTTCCACTAATTAGATGTTAATCTACCTAAGTTTGGGTGCATTAATCTAACATTTAAATGGGAATTGCTTACCTCTTAGTAGCTAGGTCGAATACCCTCTTGAAAGCCCTCAAAATCGCCAATGGAGGAGAAGAAATGGTGAAAAATGGCCAAATCCCGTGTTAAATGAGAACACTGCCTTCAGTGATCTCGCACCTGCGGCTCGAGGACCGCACCTGCGATCTCGCGATTGCGAGCCAAAGGTCGCACCAGCGGAAGTGGCCTAGGAGGCCTGGGGCCGCACCAGCGGAAGAAGTCCCGCACCAGCGGGTCCGCGCCTGCGGAAGGAGGTCCGCACCTGCGGTTTGGACCAGCTCCCCTGGGGATCGCACATGCGGAGCCTTGACCGCAGGGGCGGTCTCACACCTACGACCTGGGCAACCGCACCTGCGGTCACACCAGATCTGGTGCACCAGCAGCTGAAGCTGCTGGTTTTTAGCTCAGTTTGGTGTTCGGGAGGCACCTGGGCCCACTCGAGCCCCCGTGCAATTATACCAATAAGTCCTAAATCATATTACGAACTCGCTCAAGCCTTCGGAACACCCAAAACAACGCTAAAACTCGAAATCACCCCTCAAAACCCCTAGAATCAAACTTAAGCATTTCTAAGTTCTTGAATTCGGTTTCAATGCGCCGAACCGGCCTATACTACTTGGAATGACACCAAATTTTGCAAGCAAGTCATAAATGACATAACGGAACTATTCCTGGTCTCGGAATTCCGTTCGGACCTCGATAGCACAAAAACACGTCCGAAACCAAATTATGAACTTAAGGAAACTCTATTTCGCTATTTGGCGTCGAACGCTCCCGGGTCATCCAAAACCCATTCCGGACATACGCACAAGTCCGAAATCATCATACAAAGCTACTGGAATCATCGAAACTCGATTCCGAGGTCGTTTACTCAAAATGTTGATCGAAGTCAAACTTGGCCTTAAAAGCCAACCTTAAGGAACTAAGTGCTCCTATACTATTCTAAACACTTTCAAATCCCGAACCACCCGTCCCCGCAAGTCAAAAATCACGATAAGCCGCTACAGAAAGTCTTATTTAGGGAAACGAGGTCCGAATACGCGAAACGGCCGATCGGGTCGTTACACCCAGGACCTCAACCAAACCTACCAACCAACCCTAATACTTCATTCAAACTTAGTCGAGCCTTCAAAACACATATCATAACATCAAAATCACCAATTATGCAAGGATTCAAGCCTAAGAACTTATGAAATTTCCAAAATCCACATCCAATGCCGAAACCCGTCAAAACTCATCTGAATGACCTCAAATTTTACAGACAGATCAAAAATGACACTACGGACCTGCTGTCACTTCCGGAATTCCATTCCGATCCCGATATCACAATTTCACCTATCGGCCGAAATCACCGAAATTCTAACTTTTGCCAATTCAAGCCTAAATCTTCAACAGACCTCGAAAATACATTCTGAACACGCTCCTAACCCCCAAATCACTCAAAGGAGCTAACGGAGTCGACGGAATTCCATTCCGGATCCGTCTTCGCACAGTTCTAACTACGGCCCGATTTCTAAACCTTAAATTTTACATTTAAGGACTATGTGTCCAGAATCTCTCTGAAATTCACAACTAAACGATCGGATAAGTCCCCAAAAGCATAAATAGACATGGAAATGCATTTATTAGGGTATCGGGGCGCTAACTCTCAAAACGACCAACCGGGTCGTTACAGTTTCGAGCTGGAGTTTTAAAATTATTTTGAAATCACAAACGAAAAATAATAAATAATTAAATTAGCAACAATAAAAATAACGAAAATATTAATTAGAAAAAACTACCTATTCAAGTTGGGGAATAGTTTCAAGTTGGAGTTTTAAATTATTGTATAATAAAAAACAAAAATAAGAAAATAAAAAAAATTCAATTCAAATTGGGGTGTGGTTTCAATTTGGAGTTTTGAAATTAGTTTATAGTAAAAAATGAAAATAAGGAAATAAAATATTTCTAATTCAAATTGGGGTGTGGTTTTAATTTGGAGTTTCAAAATTATTTTAAAATAAAAAAATGGAAATAAAGAAATAAAAAATTGCCAATTTAAATCAATATATAATAAAAGGAGAGGCAAAATCCCATTATTAAGACAAGTGACAACAAAAATCCAAGTGGCACTGTTAAGAAAAAATAAACTACCTTTTTAACTAAAAACCCCATTTTAAATTTTAAATTAATTAGTTACTCTATTTGTATTAATAAATGTAGATAGAGGCAAAAGCACATTATTAAGACAAGTGTCGTAACCACAAAAAGTCAAGTGGTATTATTAAGACAAAATAAACTACCTTTTTAACTAAAAAAACTATTTTAAATTTTGAATTAATTGGTTACTCTATTTGAATTAATAAATATATATATATATATATATATATATATATCTTATAATTAGCTATACCAAAAAAAATGAAAATATAAAACAAATAACCACATTGTTAAGTGGCCTAACCCCAAAAAACCAAGTGGCATTATTAAGACAAAATAAATACCTTTTTAACTAAAAAACCATTTTAAATTTTGAATTAATTTGTTACTCTATTTGAATTAATAACTATAGATATCTTATAATTAGATATATTAACAAAAACAATATAAAACAATAACTACTCATTCAAATAGGTTTCAAGTTGGAGTTATGAAGTTATTTAAAATTAAAAAAATTATTAGCTACAATTAAATAAAACAAAAATATTAATAATAAAAAAATTATCTATTCAAGTTGGGGAATAGTTTCAATTTGGAGTTTTAAAATTATTTTATAATAAAACGCGAAAATAAGGAAATAAAAATTGCCAATTTCAATTGGGGTGTGGTTTTAATTTGGAGTTTTAAAATTATTTTAAAATAAAAAAATAAAATAAAGAAATAAAAATTTCCAATTTAGATCTATATATAATAAAAGGGTCAAAAGGGCATTATTAAGACAAGTGACATAACAATAAAAAGTCAAGTGGCATTGTTAAGACAAAATAAACTACCTTTTTAACTAAAAAACATTTTAAATTTTAAATTAATTGGTTACTCTATTTGAATTAATAAATACAGATAGAGGCAAAAGCACATTATTAAGACAAGTGTCATACTCACAAAAAGTCAAGTGACATTACTAAGACAAAATAACTACCTTTTAACTAAAAAACGAATTTGAATTTTGAATTAATTTTTTACTTTATTTGAATTAACAAATATAGATATCTTATAATTAGCTAAATTAAAAAATAAAAATATAAAAAAAAATCGCATTATTAAGTCAAGTGGCATAACCACAAAAAGTCAAGTGACATTATTAAGACAAAATAAACTACCTATTAACTAAAAAACCAATTTTGAAATTTTGAATTAATTGGTTAATCCATTTGAATTAATAAATATAGATATCTTATAATTAGAAATAATAGAAAAAAAAATAGAAAAACTTTACTCACTCAAATTGGGGAGTAGTTTCAAGTTGGAGTTTTAAAGTTATTTATATATATATATATATATATATATATATATATATATATATACCGAGTCTTATAGGGCCGGACAACTATTTTACTCACTATATCGAGAGAGNGGCCGTGATGGCGCCTATCATGAAACCAGGCAAGCCTAAATCCAACATTTTCTTTCAATTTCATAAAAACATCCTTTAAATGTTTTTAACAGCGAAATGATCAAACATAAATAAAAGCCCATTTAAAATACAAGTTATCCAAAATGCGATACAACTGTCCTAAAATAAGAGTGTCATTGAGTACATGAGCATCTAAAAATACTGGACATAGTCCACAAATGTCTATAAACTTAAACAGCAAAGTAAAATAAACTTAGGAAGAGAAGATCGAGGTCCGCGAATGTGATGCAGCTACCTCAATAGTCTCCAAACTCCAACGTAGAGAATCGGCAACCGTCGTCGTGTCCAGAAGTGCCTGGATCTGCACACAAGGTGCAGGGAGTAACGTGAGTACACCAACTCACTAAGTAACATATCCAAACTATGGACTGAAGATAGTGGCGAACTCAACCTAAACAGATATAAAGGAGCTAAATGCGCAGAATCGTAGGCATGATTTCAACCAAAATATACAGTGTAAGACAATAAAGTAAATGCAAATCTGAACTGTACATGGTATGTAACTCAGTGTTCTCTACATGCTGATGCACAGGCTGTATTAAATGCACCATATGCTCCCACTCTCTCAAGTGTTCAACCACTTAGTACTGTATATGGCTATCCGGCCCAAGGAAATCCATCCCGGAACATATATACAACACTGACTGATAGTCACCCAGTACCGAGGATGTCACGACCCGAAATTCCCACCATCGGGACCGTGATGGCATCTAACGTTGAACCCGCTAGACAAGCCAACGTAATTGCTCAAATTTATTAAAAACCGTTATTATTAAATAAGAACAAGTGAAATACGATTTTTCCGTAAATAAAAGATAACAATGAGAACGGGTAGAAGAAATACATAACTAGATCCACAAACTTTTACGAATTCTCAAAATAACCAACCCAGATCTTTGGAGTCACAATGTCACGGAATATCGAAGATTAATACATAAAAAGGGCCTGAAAGAAATAATACATCTATTTTGAAATACTAAAACAAAAATGAAGAAGTGGAAGGGGACGCCAAGGCCTGCAGACGCCTGCAGGACTACCTCAGTGTCTCCGAGTGGACTGAAGGAAGCCGCCTAGCTCAATATCCACCGGGTCTTGTACCTGGATCTGCACAACAAAAATTATGCAGGTGTAGTATCAATACAACCGACCCCATGTACTGAGTAAGTGTCGAGCCTAACCTCGGCGAAGTAGTGACGAGGCTAGGACACGACAAATAATATCACCTGTGCAATTCAATAATATATAAAAGAAATAAGACCGGAAGTAAACAGTTGAGTACAACAACGGGGGAAAACATGTTGGGGGAAAGGGGTAGCAATTACTAGAATAATGGAACGAAGCAACAGTTTAAATATCCAAATAACAACAGGAATTAGCAACACAGAACAAGCAAGTGCATGACATCACCCTTCGTGGTTTTACTCTCATCCTCACAATAAGTTAATAGAAACGGCACAGCATGTCCCCTCGTGCTAAAATATCATAAACATGGCACAAAATGTCACCTCATGCTAAAATATCATAAACATGGCACGGAATGTCCCCTCGTGCTAAAATATCATAAACACGGCACGGAATGTCCCCTCATGCTAAAATATTACAAACATGGCACGGAATGTCCCCTCGTGCTAAAGTATCATAAACATGGCACAGAATGTCCCCTCGTGCAAAAATATCATAAACATGGCACAGAATGTCCCCTCGTGCTAAAATATCGTAACAACAGTTTGGAAAAGAAAATCAACAATAATAACCATAAATCACAACATCCCGGCAAGAGAACAACAACAGAAATAATACCGTCCCGGCAAGGGACACAGCTATAACCAATCTCACTCAAGTGTATAACTTAACAAAATATTCCTCAACCGAACAACTACTCAACAGTATTCACAATCAAGAATTTCCATCAAATGAATAACCACCAAAGTGAAATTTCATCCATAACACAGTAAATCTCAATGAAAATCACCTAATTCACAATATCCGACTCACGGGCATGCTTGACAATAATATATAGGTACTCGTTACCTCACCTATATGTTGAACATGGAATAAACACGTAGCAAATAAGACTCAACACCTATTCCCTCAAGCTAAGGTTAGGCCAAACACTTACCTCGACTTCCGCGATCAAAATCAAGCCTCAAGCACCGTTTTTCCTTTCGAACTCGACTCCAAATCAATTGTATCTAGACATAATTGAATCAATAACATCAATAAACGCTAAATAATCCAATTCCAATGCTTAATTATAGACTTTCTAACATTCTTCCCAAAAATCAAAAAATTGACCCCGGGCCCGCTTGGTCCAAACACGAGGTTCGGACCAATACCCGATCACACATTCACCCACGAGCCTGAATACATAATTTGTTCTGAAATCCAACCCCAAAACAAGGTCAAATTCCCAATTAATCAAAAAGCCTTAACTCTACCCAAATCCCTAATTTTCTACCCTTAATCTCATGTTTTAGGCCTAGAAATCTAATGGGTGTTGATAAATATTGAAGAAAAGGAGTCTAAGATTACTTACCTACGAAGTTATGGTGAAGCTTTCTTCCAAGAATCGCCCAAAGTGAAGTGAGGAAGAAGGAGTTATGAAAATGGGGTGAAATCCCGCAAGAACCCTAAAGCTCCGCGTTCGCACCCTGAGGGATGCGTTCGCATAGAGTAAAGCCTACCCCCTCCCAAACTGTGCTATGCGTTTGCGGTCAAACCTACACGTTCGCATAGTACAAAACACAGACACCAGAAAACTGTGCAACACAAGGTTTTTAAGTTCAAAAACACCCTGACACCTATCCGAAACACACCCAAGCCCTCTGGGCTCCAAACAAAATATGCACACAACCTCAAAAACATCCTACGGACTTATTCGCGCGATCAAATCACCAAAATAACATCATAAATAACGAATTAAACCCCAAAATCAATGCAAAATTTCCAAGAACTTCTAAAACATCGAACTTTGCATTTATGGTCCGAATCACGTCAAATGACTTCCGTTTCTTACCAAAATTTACATATATGACATAAATATTATATCGAACCTGTACCGGACTCTGGAACCAAGATACGAGCCCGATACCACAGACTTCACATATAAATTCACTTTCAAAAATCACTTATATTTTTAGAAAACAATTTCTTTTAAAAATTCATTTCTCGGACTTGGGACCTCGGAATTCGATTCCGGGCATACGCCCAAGTCCCATATTACGGGTATGGGTCTGTTTAACAAAAATGTTGACCAAAGTCAACTTTATTCAAATTTCAAAACAAAATCATCATTTTCCTCAGTTTTTCACATAAAGGCTTCCCAGCTACACGCCTGGGCTGCGCACACAAATCGAGGTGAGATAGAAGGAGGTTTTCATGACCTCGGAACATAAAATTAGCTAGAAATACACGGGATGACCTTTTGGGTCATCACAATCTCCACATCTAAAACAAACGTTCGTCCTCGAACGGACATAGAAAGGCACCTGAATCGGGGGAAAGATGGGGATATCAGCTCCCCATTTCGGACTCGGACTCCCATGTAGCTGCCTTAACAGGCTGACCTCTCCACTGAACACGGACCGAAGGATAACTCTTCGATCTCAACTGAAGAACCTGCCGGGCTAATATGGCTACCGGTTCCTCCTCATAAGTCAAATCCTTGTCCAACTAGACACTGTTGAAGTCTAGCACATGATAGGGATCAACAAGGTGCTTCTGAAGCATAGATACATGAAACACCGGATGCACGGCTGATAAGCTTGGTGGCAAAGCAAGTTTGTAGACCACCTCTCCTACCTTCTATAGAATATCAAAGGGACCAATGTACCTAGGGCTCAACTTGCCCTTCTTTCCGAACCTCATCACGCCCTTCATGGGCGACACCCGAAGCAATACCCGGTCTCCTACCATGAATGCCAAATCACGAACTCTACGGTCTACATAACTCTTCTTTCTGTACTGAGTTGTACGGAGTCTATCCTGAATGATCTTCACCTTATCCAAGGCATCATGTACCAACTCTGAACCCAACAACCTAGCCTCCCCCGGCTCGAACCACCCTACTGGCGACCGACACCGCCTACCATACAACGCCTTATAAGGAGCCATCTGAATGCTCGACTGATAGCTGTTGTTGTAGGAAAATTCAGATAAAGGCAAAAACTGGTCCCATGAACCTCCAAAGTCAATGACACATGCTCGTAAACATATCCAACAAGATTTGAATAGTACGCTCGGATTGTCCGTCCGTCTGAGGATGAAACAATGTGCTCAACTCAACCCGTGTGCCCAACTCACGCTGAAATACTCTCCAGAAGTGGGAGGTAAACTGAGTACCTCGGTCAGAAATGATGGACACGGGCACACCATGCAGGCGAACAATCTCCTTGATGTAGATCTTTGCCAATCTCTCCGAAGAATACAAAACTGATACCGGAATGAAGTGTGCTGACTTGGTCTGCCTATCCACAATGACCCAAACCGCATCGAACATCCTCTGAGTTCGTGGGAGTCTAACTACGAAATCCATGGTGATACGCTCCCACTTCCACTTGGGAATCTTAATCTACTGCATCAAACCATCGGGTCTCTGGTGCTCGTACTTAACCTGCTGACAGTTCAAGCACCAAGCTACATATGCCACAATATCTTTCTTCATCCTCTACCACCAATAATGTTGCCGCAAATCCTGGTGAGGCGCCCGGATGAATGGAATATCTGGAACTATGGGCCTCCTGCAATATCAACTCACGAAGGACATCGACATCAGGCACACAAATACGGCCCTGCATCCTCAAGACTCCATCATCATCAACTGTAACCTGCTTGGCACCTCCGTGCCGAACCGTATCCCTAAGGACACATAAATGACGATCATCATATTGCCGGTCCCGAATACGGTCAAACAATGAAGAGTGGCCACAGTATAAGCCAAAACAATACCAGTCTCTAAAACATCCAATTTCATGAACCGATTGGCCAAAGCCTGAACATCTAAAGCAAGCGGTCGCTCCCCGATCGGTATATAAGCAAGACTACCCATACTGACTGACTTCCGGCTCAAAGCATCGGCCACCACATTGTCCTTCATCGGATGATATAAGACGGTAATGTCGTAGTCTTTCAATAGCTCCAACCATCTTCTTTGCCTCATATTCAACTCTTTCTGCTTGAACAAATATTGCAAGCTCTTATGATCTGTGAACACCTCACATGACACACCATACAAATAATGTCTCCAAATCTTCAACACGTGGACAATGGCTGCCAACTCTAAGTCATGAACTGGATAGTTCTTCTCATGAACCTTCAACTGACGTGAAGCATAAGCTATAACATTTCCATCCTACATCAACACCGCACCAAGTCCAACCCATGAAGCATCACAATACACTGTATATGGCCCTGAACCTATGGGAAAAACTAACACCGGTGTCGTGGTCAAGGCTATCTTGAGCTTCTGAAAAGCTCGCCTCACACTCATCTGACCACCTGAACTGCGCAACCTTCTGAGTCAACTTGGTCATCGGGGCTGCAATAGATGAAAAGCCCTCCACAAACCGACAATAATAACCTGCTAAGCCCAAGAAACTACGAATCTCTGTTGCTGAGGTGGGTCTAGGCCAATTCTTGGGATCCACCTGAATACCCTTGGCCGACACAACATGGCCCAGAAATGCAACCGAACTTAACCAGAACTCACACTTCGAAAATTTAGCATACAACTGACTGTCCTTCAGAGTCTGGAGGATGACTCGAAGGTGCTGCTCATGCTCCTCTTGGCTGCGGGAGTAAATCAAAATGTAATCAATGGAAACAATCACGAATGAATCCAGATAGGTCCTGAACACTCGGTTCATCAAATCCATAAAAGCAACTGAGGAATTTGTCAACCCAAATCACATCACCAAGAACTCATAATGACCATACCGAGTGCAAAAAGCTGTCTTAGGGACATCAGATGCCCTAAT
The DNA here is from genome assembly GCA_005239495.1 of Nicotiana undulata. Lineage (NCBI taxonomy): Eukaryota > Viridiplantae > Streptophyta > Magnoliopsida > Solanales > Solanaceae > Nicotiana > Nicotiana undulata. The sequence goes on from ML242250.1 coordinate 58,939, forward strand.
CCTCAACTGATGGTAACCAGATCTCAAATCAATGTTTGAAAACACTGTGGCACCCTAAAGCTGGTCAAACAAATCATCAATCCGCGGGAAAGGATACTTATTCTTGATAGTAACCTTGTTCAATTGCCAGTAATCAATACACATTCTCATTGTGCCATCTTTCTTCTTAACAAACAACACTGCCGCACCCCAAGGAGAAACACTAGGCCTAATAAAGCCTTTAGCTAGCAAATCCTGTAACTGATCCTTCAACTCCTTTAACTCCGGCGGGGCCATACGATATGCCGGGGTAGAAATGGAATGAGTGCCCGGAGCCAAATCAATGCAAAAGTCAATATCCCTGTCGGGTGGCATAACCGGCAGGTCAGCAGGAAATACCTCTGAAAACTCACGGACAATGGGCACAAACTCCATAGAAGGAACCTCGGCACTAGAATCACGAACATAGGCCAAATAGGCCAAACAATCCTTCTCGACCATGCGTCGAGCCTTCATATATGAGATAAATCTACCGGAAGAATGACCAGAAGTCCCCCTCCACTCCAATCGGGGTACTCCCGGTAAGGCTAAGTTCACAATCTTGGCATGACAGTCCAGAATAGAATAATAGGGAGATAACCAATCCATCCCCAAAATGACATCGAAATCAACCATATCAAGAAGTAAAATATCTACACGGGTCTCAAGACCACCAATAACCACTATGAATGAACGGTAGACTTGATCTACCACAATAGAATCACCCATCGGTGTAGACACATATACATGAGTACTCAAGGAATCACGGGGCATAATCAGATAAGGAGCAAAATATGAGGACATGTAGGAAAATGTAGACCCCGGATCAAACAAAACCGAAGCATCCCTGCTGCAAACTGAAACCATACCTGTAATGACTGCATCAAAGGCCTCAGCCTCAGGTCTGGCGTGAATAGAATAGCATCGGGGCTGAGCCCCACCAATCTGAACATCCCTAGGTCGACCTACTGCGGGCTAACCTCTACCTCTCATATCCTGCCCTCCACCTCTAACTGTCTGGCCTCCACCTCTGGAACCTCGACCTCCACCCCTAGCTGGCTGAGGGGTGGGGGTGCACCTGGTGCGGGAATCATAACACGGGAACCCTAATGTTGAGAACCACTAGAAGCTCGGGGGTAAAACCTGGAAATGTGCCCTGGAACACCACAAGTGTAACAAGGCCTCTACTACTAGAACTGCTGGCCCTAAAATTGTCCTTGTCGACTAGAATAACCACCCTGGAAGCTCTGAAGTGGCGGTGCACTGATAGGAGCTGGTGGTGCACTGCGGGATACCTAGAATGTTGACTGGAATGGTCTGGGAGGATGACCTATGCCAAAAGAATCTCTGATTCCAGATGAGGCACCACTGAATCGGCCAAAATGACGAGGCCTCTTGTCAGACCCCTGAACACTACCTTGTAATAAGACCGTTTCAATCCGCCTGGCCACATTGGCCGCCTCCTGAAATGAAATATCAGCACCTGTCTCTCTGGCCATCTGAAGTCTAATCGGTTGAGCTAGCCCCTCAATAAACCTCCTCACCCTCTCTCGGTCGGTTGGGAGTATCATGATAGCATGTCGGTCCAAGGTGATGAACCGGGTCTCATACTGTGTAACTGTCATAGAGCCCTGCTAGAGATGCTCAAACTGCCTCCGAAGATCCTCTCTATGGGTAACTGGTAGAAACATCTCCAAGAACAACTCGGAGAACTGAGCCCAAGACAAAGGCGAAGATCCAGCTGACCTGGTCAAGCAATAATCCCTCCACCAAGTCTTGGCGGGACCAGAAAGGCGGAAAGTAGCAAAATCGACCCCATTGGTCTCTACGATCCCCATGTTCCGAAGAACCTCATAGCAACTGTCTAAGTAATCCTGGGGATCCTCTGATGGTTCACCATTGAAGGTAGTAGGAAACAACTTGGTGAACCGATCCAATCTCCATAAGGCATCAGCGGACATAGTTGCTCCCTCAACGGCCTGTGCCACAATACCCGGTTGAGCTACTCCAGCTGTCTGAGGTGCTGGAGTCTGGAAATGAGAAGCTAACTGCTCTGGTGTGCGGGTGGCAGGAGTCTAGGCCCCTCTCCTAGCCTGAGAGACGGTTGGTGTTGCAGGAAGTAGACCGGCCTGAGCCACGCTCTCTGGGGTGGCAATGAACCCCTCTAGAACCTGAGCTGGTCCAACTAGAACTGTCTGAGCAGGAATCTCATCGGCAAACTCTACCTGAGGATCCTCCATTGGGGATGCTGCTCTCGGATGAGCCCTGCCCCTGCCTCGGCCTTTAGTACGGCCTCGTCCTCGGCCCCTCGTAGGAGCTTTAACTAGAGGATCGGGCTGCTGATCGGTAGATGAGGAAAAACGCGTTCTCACCATCTGCGAGAGAGTATATTAGAAACTAAATTAGCATTTAGAGTTCAAATCGCATGACAGAGATGAATATATGTAAATTTATTCCTAACTTTACAGCCTCTTGGGGATAAGTACAGACGTCTTTGTACCTATCCCTCAGACTTTACCAAGTTTGTTTGTGACTTGTGAGACCTAGGCAACCTAGAGCTCTGGTACCAACTTCTCACTACCCGAAATTCCCACCATCGGGACCGTGATGGCGTCTAACGTTGAACCCGCTAGACAAGCCAACGTAATTGCTCAAATTTATTAAAAACCTTTATTATTAAATAAGAACAAGTGAAATACATCTTTTTCGTAAATAAAAGATAACAATGAGAACGAGTAGAAGAAATACATAACTAGATCCACGAACTTTTACGAATTCTCAAAATAACCAACCCAGATATTTGGAGTCACAATGTCATGGACTATCGAAGATTAATACATAAAAAGGGTCTGAAAGAAATAATACATCTGTTTGAAATACTAAAACAGAAATGAAGAAGTGGAAGGGGACGCCAAGGCCTGCGTACGCCTGTAGGACAACCTCAGTGTCTCCGAGTGGACTGAAGGAAGCCGCCTAGCTCAATATCCACTAGGTCCTGTACCGGGATCTGCACAACAAAAATTGTGTAGGTGTAGTATCAATACAACCGACCCCATGTACTAAGTAAGTGTTGAGCCTAACCTCGGCAAAGTAGTGACGAGGCTAGGACACGACAGATAATATCACATGTGCAATTCAATAATATATAAAAGAAATAAGATCAGAAGTAAACAGTTAAGTACAACAACGGGGGAAAACATGCTAGGGAAAAGGGGTAGCAATTACTGGAATAACGGAATGAAGCAATAGTTTAAATATCAAAATAATAACAGGAATTAACAACACAGAACAAGCAAGTGCACGATATCACCCTTCGTGCTTTTACTCTCATCCTCACAATAAGTAAATAGAAACGACACGGCATGTGTCATGACCCAAACTGGAGGATCATGACTAGCACCCCGGCCATACTTGCCGAGCACCAACGTACGTTTTATCTAACCTTCTTATTATTTTTAAGGGATAACGAGATCAATATAAATGGTAGATATTGATCATGAACATACATCACATGGGATGACAAGATTTCTAAGAAACTACATAAAAGGTACGAGCTACAACGCTGCCATGAAAGACTATACAACAAAAATTATCCAACAACGCATACCAAACTATACAAGAATCATAAGTAATGCAACATAGGCGGAATAGGATCCGACATACCCATAACATCTATAACAAAATGCATACCAAGACCACGGCAAGTCCGGAGAAGG
>ML242251.1:978-41780 GCA_005239495.1 Nicotiana undulata
TGTTCTGTGTGTTTATATTACTCAGACTGTGATTTATTTTTATTACTACTGAGTTGGCGTACTCATAAAGACTCCCTGTGCCTCTGTGCACAGATCCAGGTACTAGTTCGCAGCAGTAGCTGACGCAGGTTCAATAGCAGCATTCACGGGATTTTCGAGGTAGCTGTCCAGCATCCGCAGCTTCTCCATTTCCCTTCCTTATTTAATATTAGCATTTGATTCAGAGACATATATTATAGTTTTAGCAGAGTTAGATTTATTTATTCTTAGATGCTCTTGACTTTGACTCCAGTTCTTGGGAGGTTGGTTAGACTGCTATTGGGACGCTAATACGTATTTATATTATTTATGCGATGGTTACATGCTTATTATTTAATTGTGAACTGTTATAATTGAATAAACGCGTAGTAATGTGATGGTTGGCTAGCCTAGTTCCACGATAGGCGCCATCACGGCCTGTTAGGATTTGGGGTCGTGACAAGCCGCTTCAAGGAGAATGTTGTAAGGCCAGTTCTCTACGCACTTATGAAACCAGGCGGTGTTCATGGCTGAAACAAACATAACAATGAGAACCAAATACAGTTAATGGTTGATTGTGTGATGTATCATTGTCTAGGTATACACCAAAGTTCGACGGTTCAAAGATATCAAATCTACTGATTGATCGAGTATATCTGACATATGTTCACTACGGAAAGTTCAAAGGAAAACCTACTTATCCATATGTGATTAATCCTTACTGGCGAATCAAACACAGTTTGTCATGCATATTTGTTTCGGATAGCCATTCCCCATTCATGTGGGGGATTGTTGGGTTTTGTTAATAATAACAAAAGAGGTGTGAATTGAAAATGATGGGAAAAGAAATGAAGGGAAATAAAATTTTGAATTAGTTCACTTTACTAATGTACTTTATCCCTCATTGGAAGAAAGAAAGAAAATCTTTGTACTTATATAGAGAAACACATCTTCTAACTCTTACAGAGTTAAGAAGAAATGGTGCCTCACGCCGTCGTCGTCACTCGCTCGGCTCGGCTTTGACTTCGATCAATTGATATGATTGATTGATATCGCGGAATCATTTTCCAACGATCGAGTTCGCGACCAAACATTCCATTCAACAAAAATTTAAATAATTTCTCCTGAATAGACACCTTATAAACGAACAAGCATCTTTTGCACCTGTTGGGACTCAACTTTATAGGTTATAAATAGAGAGGCTTAGCCTCATTTTCCACCACCTAAAATCTGAAATCTCCCTCCTCAATGTTCTGCATTGGTTTTGAAAAGCAAAACGTAAGCATTTTGTGTGATTTGCTCTGCCATTTGAGTTCGCCGTGGTTCTTTGATTTGAAGTGCCGCTATCACAGAATAGTTATTTCATTCCATCCTGAGAGGAATTAATCCGTAACCTTGGGCAACTATGAGGGGAATAAATTTCTTAAGGAAACACAAGAAACTTGTGGGCTCGAAATTTTTCTGTTTTGTTTCTTAAACTAACGTTTGTTGATTTACTGGTTTTGAATACAGTGTGATAATAAAACAATTGAAAGGAAATATTTGTGAAAACTTTCAATCTTTCATTTTCTGTATATCTCCTTTTACACTGTACGAGCTCATATACTACAAAAGGAATAAAATGGGCTGGGCTAGAAGAGTACCTGCCGAGCCAAAAAAAAATCTAATAACTAACTTCCTAACAACCTACGATAAAAAAAAGATATACAAAAGAATATATGATTACAACTGCTACTAAATCTCATAAACATATCTTCTAGAACATTGGACATTTGGCTCTTCCTTTAGCATATGATACTATCCATGTGTCTTGATCTGCTTCTCTCCAAATTAGAAAATATAACACTTTGGTCTTTGGACAACACCCTATTTCATATTCATAGACCAGATTGAAAAATGAATCAGCCACATTCATCACTGGAATTAGATTCACTAGAGCTAGAAATAGCCTTTCCATCAACACCCCCTCAAGTGGGAGGCCGGTGAGCGGACTCCCAACTTTCCCAAAAGAGATTGGAGAGGAGGTCGTGCCAAAGCTTTGGTGAAGAGATCAGAAAACTGGGAGGATGAAGGCACAAACGAAAGGCAAATAAGACCATCTAGCATTTTTTCACGAACGAAATGGCAATCAAGCTCAATATGCTTGGTTCGTTCATGAAAAACTGGGTTTTTTGCTATATGAATAACTGTCTGGCTGTCACAATGAAGCATAATTGGAAGAGAAGTCAACACAGAGATATCGTAGAGAAGATGAACTACACAGGTGAGTTCTGCAACAAGGCGACGCATCGAACGGTATTCAGCTTCAGCAGAAGAGAGTGCAATCACTAGTTGTTTCTTGGATTTCCATGAAATTGGACTTCCGCCAAGGCTCAGAAAAAACCCACTAACAGAACGTCGTGTGTCGGAGCAAGAAGCCCAATCGGAGTCACAATAAGCAAGTAATTGAAAAGAAGGCTCCGGGGACATAAAAATTCCTAAACCCGGATCTCGACATATGTATTTTAAGGTACGAAGGGCATCTTGAATATGACCCTCACAAGGCGACTGCATATACTGACTGAGAGTTTGCATGACATAGGAGAGATCCAGACGAGTATTTGTTAAGAAATTCAATTTTCCAATGAGGCGTCTATACACAGTTGGGTCGGGCAAAGGAGAACCAAAAACAGAGGAAAACTTCACAGTTGGATCCAAAGGAGGGGAGACGGGCCTAGATCCTTGGAAATTAAATTCAGACAAGAGCTCAAGAGCAAATTTGCGTTGTGTGATCACCAATCCACCAGATTCGTGAAGCAATTCCATACCCAAAAAATAATGAGCCCGACCAAGATCCTTAATTCGAAATTTAGTATCAAGAAAATGCTTGAGCTCAACGATCTCTTCTTGATTATTATCGGTAATCAGAATGTCATCAACATATACTGCCAGAATTGTCACAAGATCACCCGAAACTTTGAAGAAGAGACTATAGTCATTGAGAGAAAAACTGAAGCCTCGTGTACGTAAAGCAGAAGAAAGGCGAGCATACCATTGGCGAGATGCTTGTTTAAGTCTATAGAGGGATTTGCGTTGACGACAGACATGAGAAGAAGAAAGTGGAGTGAGCCCAGGAGGGAAGCGCATATACACTTCTTCATCTAAATCTCCATGAAGAAAGGCGTTGTTCACGTCAAGATGGTAAAGTGTCCAACCCTTTTTCACAACGATACTCAGAATGCATCGGATTGTAGTCATCTTAATCACCAGTGAGAATGTTTCTGTATAGTCAATGCCTTCCCTCTATGTACCCCCCCCTATTACCAATCATGCTTTGAGGCGCTCAAGAGTACCATCTGACTTTAATTTCACTTTATAAACCCATTTGCAGAGCAGGGCTTTCTTACCTTCCAGCAGAGGAACCACGTCCCAAGTTCTATTGGAAGCCAAAGCTTCAAATTCTGTTGCCATCGCAGATTGCCAACCCGGATATAAAGCTGCCTGTTGGTAAGAATATGGTTCTTGTATTTGGCATATAGAAGTAACAAGATGTTGGTTCTCTTGTGAGAATGCAGTAAAAGAAAATGAGTGAAAGGGAAGAAAAGGGGGATCAGGGGAAAACACAGAGGAAGCATTATTACAAATATAGTCTGATAAGTACTTAGGAGGGTTGTGTTCCCTTTGAGATCTGCACAAGCCTTGAGTTGATGCATGAGATAACACGCTACATGTATAAAAAGGGGTAACTAAAGAAGGAGAAATATTGGAAGCAGGGGATTGAATAATAGAAGACATATGAGAGGGAGGTAAGGGAGGCGGAGATGAAGGAAAACTAAATGTAGGACAACTAGGAGAGGAAGAGAAAATAGAGGCGGTAAAAGTGGAAGGGGGAAGGGCAGGAAGAGACACTGTATCGTGGAAACATGAGAACAACTAGGAGGAAACAATTTTGTCATAGATGTAGAAGAGGAAAGAGGAAAAATAGACTCATCAAACTTGACATCTCTTGAAACAGAAATCTGATTAGTCTGCAAAGTCAGAACTTTGTATCCCTTTTTACCAAAAGGATAGCCAATGAAGACCCCAGGAAAAGCCCGAGGTTCCAGTTTATCCCTGCCTCTAGGTAAGGTGGAAGTAAAACATAAACAACCAAAATCCCGTAGATGACTATAATTAGGCTCATGCCCAAACAAGACTTGATAAGGTGACTGGTATTGGAGTACCCTAGAGGGAAACCTATTAATCAAATAAGTAGCAGTGAGCAAACAATCACCCCAAAACTTCTTAGGAAGATGAGACTGAAAAAGTAAGGCTCGACAAGTCTCTAACAAGTGTCTATGCTTGCGTTCAACTACCCCATTTTGTTGTGGAGTAGCCACACAAGAAGTCTGGTGAATTATACCTTGAGAATTGAAGAAATCAGTAGCAATATTTCCTGTTCCTAGCTCATAAGCATTATCTGATCGAATGGTTTTAACTTTGGTAGAAAATTGTCTCTCAACAAGAAGAAGAAAAGCTTTTAAAACTGGAAAGGCATTAGACTTAGTAGTTAGGAGATATGTCCAAGTGCATCTTGAAAAATCATCTACTATTGTTAGGAAGTATCTTTCACCTTTGTAAGTTGGGATTCTACAAGGGCCCTAAGTATTAATGTGTATTAGGTCAAAACATTGTTTGGATGCAATTTTACTGATTGGAAAAACATGCTTAGACTGTCTTGCCATGGGGCAAATGGAACAAGGGAGCTCTCTTTTATTTGTGAATGTTGGTATAGTAGTTATGTGCTTCATTGAATGAAAGGGTAAATTCCCTAATCTATGATGCCAAAGTTGCAAATTATCAAAAATAGTAGAAACAAAAGCCTTTTAATTCATAATCGCATTGGAATTTTCTTGACAAACATGACTCAACTGGCTAGGACTCAAAAGACTGGGACTAACAGACTTAGACATAAAAGAAAAAACGCAGGACTACAAGACTTGGACTTAGAACTTAACACTGGAACAACTTGTTCATGTAGCTTGGAAGAAGAAATGGTCAACTGGGAGGTGTTATCCTTCAGTACATACAACCTTGCTTTTGCTTCACCAAAAACTCGTACCATCCTCATTGAAGGGTCCTGTAGAAAACAACCAAACTAAGCAAATAACAACATACAATTATCCTGATGACATAACTGATATACTGAAAGTGAATTATGTGTAAATGCAGGTACAAGAAGGACATTGTGAAGTTCATAATCAGGGGAAAGGTGAATGCTACCTGAACATGTCACTGAACTTTATAAGAATTAGGTAAATTAACCAAACGAGGGACTGAGAAAACTTTTATATTGTGCAGAAGGCTTTTATCAAAGGTCATGTGTTGTGTGGCCCCTGAATCTATTATCCAAGGGTTGGGAGAGTGGAAAGAAATGAAAAAGGTAAAGGTATTCAAAGAAGACTGATTACCAGCCATATTGGCACTTGCGGTGACATCAGAAGAGGAAGAGCAACTTGCCTGTACTGATTGGAACATGTTGATTAGTTGCTCACATTGTTCTTTGGTAAAACCTTGACAACTCATAGCCGTGGTGAGAGCATTTCCACCAACTCCAACATGAGATGCTTCCTCAGTAAAAGCTCCATTGACCTGCTGATTTCCATAAGGTCCCCTCCTCTGTCTATTATTATTGATTCTGAAATGAGATGGATAACCAACTAGCTTATAACATTTTTCTTTCTCATGTCCTGACTTCTTGCAGTATTTGCAGAACAAGTCGTATTTTCTAAGATCTCCTCCAGTATTGTCCTGGTTCCCCTTTTCTGATGTCCATTTCTGCCCAGATGACAGGAAAGCTGAGGAATCAACAGAAAAATGTGAGTTAGAATGTACCTCTCTTTGTGACTCCTCATGTAAGATTATAGAGTAAGCTTGGGCTGTTGTAGGTAGAGGTTTCATCATTAGGATATTTTCTCGCACTCCTGTGTAAGCATCGTTTAAACCCATCAAAAACTGAATGAGTTTTTGATCCTCATTCACCTTGTGGTTATGGATCTTAGCACCACAATTGCAGTCACAGGAACAAGTCATAAAAGTATTCAGTTCCTTTAGCTGATATCAAATCTTCTTTAGTTTAGTAAAATACCCTGCTACTCCAGAAACTCCTTGCTGAATGTTATTCAGCTCTCTTTGCAATTGGAACAACTTAGTTTCATCATCTTGTCCGTACCTTTCTTCCAACTCATTCCATAACTTAACAACAGTTTGTGAGTAGATTACACTCTCTGCGATTTCCTTGCTGAGTGAGTTTAGTAACCAAGAAAGGACCATGTCGTTACATCTGGTCCATTGAAAAAGAAGTGTTGAGTCTTTTTTAGGCATTATGCAGGTTCCATTAATGAAACCCAACTTATTTTTTGCAGAAAGAGAAATCAAGACACCACGTCTCCAGTTTTCAAAGCTTGTTCCATCAAATATGGTGGTGATAAGGGTCATTCCAGGGGAATAAGAGGAAGCCAAAAAATATGGATGACTAGCATCAGTGAGTGCTGAGTTGTTCTTAGAAGATTGATCTTCTGCCATTATATTGATATAAAAAAATGGGAAATGATTGAAAGAAAATTGGTTTTCAGATCGAGTGCTCTGATACCATAAAGAAATTGAAAGGAAATATTTGCGAAAACTTTCAAACTTTCATTTTCTGTATATCTTCTTTTACACTGTACAAGCTCATTTATATCTACAAAAAGAATAAAATGGGTTGGGCTAGAAGAGCACCTGCCGAGCCAAAAAAGAATCTAATAACCAATTTCCTAACAACCTACAATAAAAAAATATATACAAAAGAATATATGATTACAGCTGTCTACTAAATCTCATAAAAATATCTTCTAGAACATTGGACATTTGGCTCTTCCTTTAGCATATGATACTATCCACGTGTCTTTATCTGCTTCTCTCCAAATTAGAAAATATAACACTTTGGTCTTTGGACAACACCCTATTTCAGATTCATAGACCAGATTGAAAAATGAATCAGCCACATTCATCACTGGAATCAGATTCACTAGAGCTGGAAATAGCCTTTCCTTCAACAGATAACTAGTGGATCGTAGAAGTTGGTCTCAGGCTTAATCGTCGTTTGTCGTCGCTGCTGAATCCATGGAGTTTAACGTTACACTTCCTTAAACTCTAACGCAAGATTATGATTTTATATATGTATGATTGTGTCTTAATCTCTACTAGGACTGCAAATTAATTATCTAACAGTTGGTATCAAATCCACCGTAGTTAGGAATTAAGGTCAATGAAATTAATTTTGGATTTCAAAAAATACATACAATACTGCTGTCAATTTTCGAACAGCAGTACAACACATGGAATTTTGGTTCACTATGCCGTTGTCTTGGGTGGACTTCTTATCGGTAGGCAGAGACGTATCTACTGTTTTCTGCAGAATGTGTTTTAATCTCTACTATGACTAATTAATTATCTTACAAATTTATATTTTGCTTCTTAGTTGACTCCTTCACAAAAGTTGCCGGCGGCTCGCTCCTTCGGAAGATGGATCAATACTTTATTAAGAAATCAATTAGACAAAGAAATAAAATAAAGATATGAAACAAAGTACTTAATTAATAACGTTGTGCAACACGGCTTTCGACCTCAGCATATTTACGTTTATCATAATGTTCAAAGATTTTAGTTTTATGGCTTGCAAATAGAAAACTATATCTCCGCAGCGTAGACTTTGATTTTGATTTTTAGGAAAATTTCAGGCTGATTAAGAACGTTTCTCATTTGGACTAAGGAAATCGTGCATGACTCTCTAACTCCCTTTGTTTCAATTTGTTTGAACCTATTTAAAGTAGGAGGGTCAAATTAACTAATTTTTAATGTAAATGTTGACATTGATTCTCAAAATTTTTGAAATAAATTTTACATATAAGTCACAATAGTTAACAATTCAAAATATTTAATAACTATTTGCAAAACTATATAATAAAAAGAATCTCATATAGTAAAAAGTTCATTATTGTGAAACAAAGGGAGTATCATTTTATTGTGATAACATATCTATAAGTGGGATTTTTCTTCTATAATATGTAGGAAGGGTGTATTGGAATTTACATTATAAATCATGTATGTAAGGTTAATGTAAATCATGAATTCTCAAGGTTAATCCTCCTGTGATCTCTCCAAAACAAAAATGTTGCCCTTGTCATCTCTGCCTATCCTCAAATTCTCATCAACATATCTGCATTTTTCAGATTAAGGATAATAGATTTTTCCTCTATGTACCAATTTAAGTTAGCAACGTAAAATACATAATAGAAATTAAAAAAGAAAATAAATTATAATAAGAGCTTAAAATTAGCGAATAAAGGATACGTAATTTCAAGCCAGCCCTCAGGGTTAAAGATGCCAAGAAGAAGATCATAGTTCTTCTGAAACACGTTCATCAGCTGTTCCAATTTCAATCATAAATATTTATTAGTAGCATTTTCCTCTCTTTCTTCTGGAAAAAAATATTTGTAAACTAATTTAATGTTTAATTCCTCCGTCCAAAAAATGTCATGATTTTCGCACTAATTATTTTTTGAAGGATGATAGAAGACACGACAATTGACTTTGTGAAAATAATTTTAAACTTAAACAAAAATTAACAAATTCCGAGGATTTCAGTTTTAAAATGTTTTTACTACTATTAGTGGACGATAATCCACTCCTAGTGTTTACATCAAATCTAGCAATTCATCATAAGAATCGTATATTAAAGTGAAAAACACATTATTACTTAATTATGCAATATATATGTCTTACATTCATTTATTTGATGTAAAACACAATGTGCATTTAACTTTTTCATCGCCTTGACTCTATTCCACAACTAAAGCTTCCAAAAATAAAACTTCCAAACTTTTCCGAAATCAAACCAACCATTCCCACAAATCACAAAATATTAAAATAAAAAATTTAAAAAAGCGGAAAGCATAAAAAAGGTGATCGATACTCTAATATTCAAAATAACTGGTCGGGTCATTACAACGGCTATTTGTGCACATGTCCCTTCTACTAGAAGCAAAATACTAGTAACCCTTTTGTAGGCAAGTAGTCTTTTCATCTAATTTTCAATTTTAAAGAAAGTTCTGTGGAGTTATTTCGGACAATGATAGTTCTGATTTGACCCTAGAAAAATAAGTAGAATTACCTTTTCGCAATTAGGACCCGTTTGGTTATAAATTTTGTCAAAATAAATTTGAATTTTATTTGGCAAATACATATTTGGCTATAAATTTTACTTACATTTTGTCAAAACCTCAAATCCCAAAACCAACTCAATAGGTGATTTTGGGCCAAAATATCACTATTAGTTTTTTTAAAAATTGCCCAAACATTTGTATTTTATAAAAGAGCCCACCATTTATTATTTTGTAACAATGTTGTTTCGCCTTCTCGGTCATTTGATAATGTATCATGAAGTTCATTATAAAAATGATAATTTTGCGCCGAATTTATTTATGTTTCAAGACAATGGTTTACGATAATATAAAAAAAGGGCAGCCCGGTGCACTAAGCTCTCGCTATGCGCGGGGCCCGGGGAAGGGCCGGATCACAAGGGTCTATTGTACGCAACCTTACCATGCATTCTAGAAGAGCTTGTTTCTACGGCTTGAACTCGTGACCTCCAGGTCACATGGCAGCAACTTTACCAGTTACGATAATATAATGAATGTTAATGATAAAGGTACTACTGGGTATTTGTGATAATTTTTTGAACTTATTGGTATAAGTCATGTCTCATGTTTTTCCAAAATAAATTTGGGAAATATGTTTTGAAAACTGATGTCCAAACATACTGAACTTCACCCAAATCAAATTTTTCAAAATAAATATGAGAGCGAAACGCTATCTAAGGAAACATTGTCAATTCATACCTGGTCTGGTGTTATTGCAGAACTGCTGTAGAAAATATCAACTCTCTACAGTGATAAAAATCAAATCAAGAAACATAAAGAGGAAATTAACAAAATAAGAGTATCTGAAAAAAAATATAGAAATCTCAACTGATTTGGATGCAATCTTGAAGATGGCTTCAATCCTTAGCTCTCCACTCAATACACTTAATCCTCTGGCATTAAACTTTATCACATTCACAGCTTTTCCCTTCATTTATCAGCATTAAAATGTTTGGAATTAGTCCAAGATGACAAAATTACAAAATAAATAGTAATATATCATGTTGCAGATATACAAATTTATTAACTATAATATACTCCATTTCAATTTTTCATTTTATAGTTATACAGAAAAGTGTAAAATTTCTCAAAAACGAGAAAATTGTTAAACATTGTTGTTTAATTTCTCAGGTTCTATGTAGCAATAAAGAGGATGGAATAAAACCTAAATACTTTTTATAGCACACTTTTTCAGGAAAGGGTGTGGCAATGAATTGTTTTTATTTATTAAATTATAAAAAAATAAATAACTGACCCAATAACAAATTGCTCTAATAACTCCCCAAAAAAGTGAACTTTTTCCCAAATATAACCATAAGAATAAACACCAACAAAGGTTGTGGTGGAGTGGTAAGTACTCCTTCATCCTTAACCATATGCCTCGAGTTCGAGCCCTGAGTATGAAGTCGCCTTTATTAAGGAGCGTTTTACCCCCAATGTGAGTACTGAATACTGAGTGAAAAATCAGGGGAAAAAAACATAAGAAAAACAATTAAAAAAACAGAAGTCCATGAAAAAACATACCTGAGAAATATCAATATTCTGATATAAACCCCCCAGTGTAATAAAATCTCTCAATCCTAGTTTTGTTCTTTTTGACCCTAAAATGCTTATAGTACTGTATATAAGCTTCCAATTTCCAGCCACCTATTCAATTCCAAGAGTTCCAAATCATTTAATTTATTATTTCACTCAAATGTACAGCAATTTATATATATATATATGTGTATTTTTTTGAGTAAAAAAAATATATTTATTATGGCATGGCACAATACCACATCACCTTATCTAGAGATAAGGTTGGTTCAGGAGTTGGATTTTGAGACTCCAATTGCTTGACCAACTCTTCAATTTCATTTTTTTTGTCAGATGACGCTCCAAATATTCCTCTATTAATTCCTAAACAATATTTTCAACAAAACAAATATAAATACAAATGAATATGTTCATAAATTAATATAAACACAATATGTTATTGTGATATCGTAAATTTCATTCATACTCTACAAATTTTCATCTTTGCCACGTGACAAATGATATTAGGATAGAGGTGGAGCCAGAATTTTGAGTGTATAAATTCTCGAACATAAGCTATGATAAGTTAGTAGGTTCGGAATAATTTAGTCTGAACTAAAGTCACTGTGTTACACTGAACCCGTAACTAAACTTATATCTCCGCCACTGTATATGGGGTGGTTGGGGGGAGGGGGGGGGGGGTTAGGGGGGGGGGGGGGGGGTTAAAAGTGGAAAGAAGTCAATAAACCAATTACCTTGAAGTGCATCAAAAAGTTCAATCTTGATTTGGGAAGCATCATCAGTTCTGAAATCTGATTGTGAGACCTCAACATTCTGTTGTTCTGCAGCTTTATTTAGAGAAATGGTTCTTCGTGCAAATGACCAATCCCCAAATCTTGAAATCTTCTTAAACTTTAATCTTGAATTATTATTATTATTTGTGGCTGAAACAGTACTTCTTTGAGTTCTCAACATTTCAGTGGAGTTTGGTAATGGAGGAGACAGGTGTGAAACTGTGATTTGAGGCTTTACTACAAGTTTTGTGGCCATTGGACTAATGAGATTGAGTTCGATTAATGGAGTATAAGGTTCTGGTCTTTTTTTATTTAGGCCTTTTGAGGAAGAAGACGAAGTAAAGAAATAAAGAGTGTTTGTTTTGCCAGGAGATGTCTATC
Organism: Nicotiana undulata; assembly: GCA_005239495.1. Taxonomy (NCBI): domain Eukaryota; kingdom Viridiplantae; phylum Streptophyta; class Magnoliopsida; order Solanales; family Solanaceae; genus Nicotiana; species Nicotiana undulata. Next base: position 12,887 of record ML242251.1, read on the forward strand.
TTGTCCTTGTGGTAATGTTTGGCATAGCTCTTACTTCACTTCGATTTCTTGTTTTTTCCAATTAAATATTTTTATTTTTTCTGAAAACTGTAATGTCTGGTTATTTTACGAAAATTATATTGTTATCTTTCATCAGCATAGAATCAAGTAATTTGTCACCACGGATTAGATAGACAAGAAGAAATTATTTAATCTCTCTAAAATAAGTGATTTTTGGCCTCTCTTTTTTGTGATCTAAAATAAATAATTTTTTTGAATTTTAAAAATAAATTAATTATTTTTCCTACATTGCCCTTGAAATAAATAGTATTGGAGTATGTGTTAAAAATATTTATGTGAGATAGTAAAAGTTAATGTGGTCAATTTTATTATTAATTAATGTTAAAAAGCGAATTTCTTAATCTGCGCGAAAACAACCAAAAAATCACTATTTTGAATCGGAGGGAGTATATATTTTAACTTTATTGGAATTAATTTTTGCTTCCTCCGAGTCATGGATTCCCAAGAACTCCACCAAACAAGATACTGTGCTACACACATTATTATTTAATTGTGACCATTAATTTTATATAATTTGTTGTAGTTTCCTTTTTTTGACCAGCACCAACTCTTTAAAAAAGTGATGACCACATGATTCATTCATTTATAGAATCTCTTTTCATCTACAGATCTATGGGATATGGCCTTATAGGCTTGCGTTTTTATTATTATTTAAGATAGAATTGTAAGAATGTGGTTTTGCTCTTTTTAAAATTCTAAAATCTAAACAATGAATTTGGCTACATAAATTGATTTTCTACTTATTGGCTTTGGCCTTAATCTCATACTGAAAATCAGTAAAATTTACTTTTATGTAGCGAAATAACAAAGTAAATCTGCTTTAATTTTTGGAAATTTCATTTAAACATTACACGTCCTTTCGGAAAATTTTAATAATTTTTGCTACTTTGTGGTGTGAGCTCTTTGTTTCCTCCTCTGCGTTTGATTCTTTTTAATTTATAAATTACTAAATGCAAATATATTGCCGAGCACCTTTTGTTTATGCTCTTAGCTCTATATATTAAAATCAAAATATTTTTTTTCTAAAGCAATTTTTCTAAAAGTTTTTTTTTACTAAAAACTGAAGAAAAAAAAGGTAAATATTTTTTTTCCAGTTTTTACAAAAGAACTGATTTTTTTCCCTTCTAAAACAATGTTTTTGTAAAAACAGAAATAAAATCTAAAAAGCAAATTTCTAAAGCAATTTTGTAAAAACTGAAAAAAAAAACTGAATTTATTTTTACTAAAAACTGAAAAAATGAAAAAAAAAATGCTTTAAAAAAGCTGAAAAATTATTTTCTAAAACAATGATTTTTGTAAATTCTAGAAAAAAAACTGAATAGCAATTTTCTAAAGCGGTAAAAACTGGAAAAAATTGATTTTTTTTAAAACTAAAAATTGATAAAAAGAAAATATTGTTTTTTATCAGTTTTACAAAAACATTGCTTTAGAAAATTACTTTTCAATTTTTTTTTAGTTTTTACAAAAACAATTATTTTAGAAATTAGTTTTCAATTTTTTTAAAGCGATATTTTTCTAAAAACTGAAAAAAAATATTTTGATTTTAATTAATTAAAAAAAGAAAAGAAACAAATACTGTTTCCGTTAAAAAAAGGGCAAATTTGCACAACTATTGGACGGTTAGGGCATATTTGGGCCAAACTATTAACGACGGACATATTTGTCCAATTTGAAATAGTTCACGGGCATATTTGGACCTTTTCCGTAAACAAAATGGGTAAACTTAAGTCATTTTCACGGTTAACAACTCTTCAAACGGGTTAGTCTAGTGAGAGAAACTCTCGCTTCTCTCTAGAATCTCTAGAAAAAGGATTAATTTCCTTTCAACTTCCTACAATTTTACACTGCTCCCTCACCACCACAGCAGCTGGCCAGCCTCCTCACCATCTGTGTACGGCTAAAATTGGGTAGGCCAATTTTATGGCTTGTTCGTGTGAGATCTCAAGTATAGTTCGGGGTCCGATCTCGAAGCCCCTTCTACTTTCGACCCATTCCATCTATCATATCAGTCGAGTCGATCCGATTCTTTCTTATCTATAGATAACGCAAGAGAGAACTTATGACCTCGTGGATGGAGAGGGATTCGAACCCCATAATCGAATTCAAGAAGCAAAAGAACCCGCAAGTCAAGGAGAAAAAGAGCGTGGATCAGATATAGACAACAAAGAAAATCTGGGCCGTGTTCTCTCAAAACATCAAAACGCTCTTAAAAAAGATTACGTGGAATCAGACACAAAGAAGGGTAAAAAGAACAAATAATACAAAAGCAACACGGAAGCAGAACTAGATTTGTTCTTGAAACGTTATTTGCTTTTTCAATTGAGATGGAACGATGCTTTGAATCAAATAATGATCGAGAATATCAAGGTATATTGTCTCCTGCTACCTCAAAGTGCCCCTTAACCTAAAACTTAAGTAGCTCACTGAAGGAAGTGTGAAAGTAAGCAAGCAAAGTCTCAACCCGAAATCAATAGCCCGCAAGAAATAGAAAGGAGAAAGCCTATCTCTTTCCAGTAGTATGTAGCTTTACTTCCTTGAACTTCTATGGAGGAAAGGATACGGGCCTGGGGTCGACATAGGAAATGGCGCGAAGTTTGAGGCGGACAGTTCTACTTTGAAGTACAATTCCGTACTTAGGAATTAACTAGCCGAATCCACCAAAATCTCTGTAATAAATGTCAAAGTACTATTTTGGGATTCTCCCTCCTATATAAAGGGGACCCTAGCCATTAGGTAAAGACATATTAATACAAGGCACAAGAACATTCTCTGCTTTACATAACATTCTCTATTTCTCTCTACTAGCTCATTTACTCACATTTATTGCTTTTCATTTACCGTTCTTCATAAATAGCTCATTATTGATCATAAATAGCACACCACGAGGCCTATAAATCTGTTGTAGCTTCACTGACCATTCGACATCGGCTCCGAACCTCGGTTCCAATGACCCTCGAGGCTAGTATTGAGCCTTCGACTTAAGGCGCTCCGGTTTACTTTTCTTCAACTTTCTAACTGTTTTTACTCCATTATATCCTAACGCACATAATATCAACTACTGAATAACTGGTACTAAGATAAATCACAAATTTTTAGAACCATTTAATCAAATATAATTGTAATTATCATTTTCTCGGTAAACAGTTTGGCGCCCACCGCGGGGCTAAGAATAATAGTGATTGTTTCAGTGTTAGTTCGTTGAAACATCACAAGTTATCTTTTACACTTTTTCTTGACCAAGACCCTTTGATTTCAGGTAAAAATAACTGGCTCAACGAATACATGCGAAAGTAGCAGTTTTGGAGACTTTGGAGGGAATGATGTGAGCATCCCGAATGCTGGTGTACCGCCGCTAAGCCTTGGCAGCACAACGGGGCCAACTCCTGAGAACACGAAGTCGAGTAACGGCCAGCACAAAGATATTAATCATCACACCGGCCGGAACGCACACCGAAAAGGCTAGTGGGGAGAGCGCGAGACTGCTGCTCGAGAGAAAGGAGAAGATAATCTCCAAATGATCTTCGAAATGCTAGGCGAAACAAGCAGTGATTACTCAGCTGCAAAACCATCAAAAAATTTCAGGCGCGTCAGCACTAGCGACGGACCCTCGAATCCGGCCGGTACCGGAAAAGTCGGAAAATATAGAACTAACGACAGATCTTGCCGTCATAAGAATACTCGAAGACCTCGCCAGGAAAATAAAATCAAGACTCCCAGAAAGAAAGCCAGAACCACGGAGAGAAAGGTATCGACCCTACATCAAGAATCAGGGGAGCTTCGTAAAAACCAATGCATCCCGAGCCAATCTAAAAATGGACCAAAGCAGGGTGGCTGACAAAGCTAGGTACGGTAGGCACACAGAACCAGAAAGGGTACCCCAACCGACCCAATACAACTCCAGGGATGATGTTTCAGATATCATATCGGCCATGAGTAAGATCAAGGACACCAGATGGAAAAACCCGTACTGTCAGATTTGTAGTAAGCCGAATTTATTTATATACTTAATAATTGTGAGATTGTAAAATTACTTTTATATATAGCTATTGGGCCAAAATACTAAGTTAGTAGAAGAGAGTGTATTTTATATATATATATATATATAAAAGATAGTATAAAATAAATGGCCATCGGCTAATTTCGTAACTCCACTTAAAATTATTAAACAAAAAGAATAAGGAAAAAGAAAAGAAAAGAAAAGAAAAGGTGGTCCAAGTCCATGTTCTTGTTGCAGTCACGTGTAGGGCTTAAGGAATTATAAAATACTAGTATATTTTGTTCCTTGAGTGAGAAAAAAGAAAATATTGTATCGGTGTGACTACTGGTACTGCATAGGAATCTTTGTAGGAAAATAGACAAGTTATAAAATTGAGGTCATTAGAGGTTGTTTGGTTAGTGTTCTACAAGTCGCAACGTTGGAGAAGTTGTCCTTGGTGAGGAAGTTAGACCTTAAGCTTTGGTACTTGCTTTTCTAAAACCCGTTTTGAAAGTGTGTTTTTCTCTGCCTGATCCATGTGTTGGGACAAGCATGCGCTTGGCAGAATCAGTGGTCTTAGACCAGCCGCAAATATATTATTTTATGAAAAAAATCCAAAAATAAATAAAGATTATTTTATAAGTTGTTTGATAGTTTGATACGGTTGAGTGCCATGATGTTGAGTTTGATACGGCTGTGCGCCATGATGTTGAGTTTGATACGGCTGTGCGCTATGATGTTGAGTTTGATACGGCTGCGCGCCATGATATTGGGGCATTGTGTATGCCTTTGTACATCATCTGTGCATTGTGTATGCTCTATTGCATATACGAGGCATTGTGGTGCCATAGTGGACCCGTAGGTGTGTTGGTAAATTTCTTTCCTGCAATTATGATAAGTCTTTAGTGGGTGCTCTTGTTGGTTAATTCTTAAGAACTTTGGCGATACACATATATTGAGTTATTCTATAGTTATCATATTTACTACATCATTGCTGTTGTGGCGTGTTTGTATTTTCTAACACTTGTTCCAGTGGTATTTAAAGTGGCGGGTTGAGGATCTTACTGGGTTATATTTATGTATAACTCACTCCTTACCTGCATCTCTATGCAGATACCGTTGCGGGAGATAGAGCTAGTGGCTGACGAGTTCGCTGAGTGGATCATATTGCTAAGGTGAGCCGCCGCATTATTCGTGGAAGTCGTTGTTTCAGCTATACCTATCTTATATCTATTATTTCTTTCGTGTTTGCATGCCCTTCACTTAAACTTCTATTACTCTATTAGATGCTCCACATTCTTAGTATGTAACTTGGGATAGAGATATAGTATTTGAGTGCTCTTAGATTAATAAATAAATTATGAGTTTAGTCAAATAATTATTTCGTACTTAATAATATTTAATGCGTTTGGGTTAGGACGTGTTTCTCTCAATGCTTACATAATAGATTAAGAGTACATGAATTGGTTCGCCTAGTGGGTAGTATTAGCTAGGTGCCAGTCACGTCTAGGGGGTAGTTTGGGACGTGACAAAGTTGGTATCAGAGCCTAGGCTTTAAGTCCGGGTCATGAAGCAGTATTTTGTAGAGTTTTGCTCATGGGTATGTAGGTGCCCATGCTTATGATCTTGAGGCTACTAAGCATTTAGATTGTTTTCCCTTCTTTTATTCCTTGATCGTGCGTTGAGATAACTTGAGTTTGACTTTGGATTGTTTATTTCGCAGATGACTAGGACACACACACCTTTATCTGCTAGACGCGGTGCTGGACAGGGTACTACTCGAGGTGGTGGTCAAGTTGGGGCTCATCAGATTAGAGCTCAGACTAGTAGACAGGCCGTTGCTCAGCCTGAAGTTGTGAACACTGGTCAATCCCAAGATACTATGCCAAATCGAGTGCAAGAAAAAGTGGTTCATGATGCTCCATCACCAGTCCCAGTTGATGTGCCTACTGTTACCTTACCTGCAGATGCAGTGGTGAGGTTGTTGAATGTGTTGGAGGCGTTAATGCCTACTCAGGGTGGACTTCCAGCTCCCCATACTACTTCGCAAGCGCAAGCACAGGTTCATCTGAATGTTGCAGCTCCTCAAATGGTCCCTCAGCAGGCCGTTCAACCAGTTGCAAATACAGGGCAGTCTAAGGATCTTAAGAATTTCATGGATCTTAAGCCACCAGAGTTCGATGCTACACAAGCTTCTATTGAGCCCCAGAAATTCATCCAGTGTTGTGAGAAGATGCTATCTACTTTGGGGCTGAAGGAAACTCGAGGGGTGGAATTTGCTACTTTTCTATTTTCAGGATGTGTAGAGTCATGGTGGAATTCAGTTCAAAGAGGTAGACGAGTAGGGTTGCCACCTATTACTTGGTCAGAGTTTTCAACTATGTTTATGGATAGGTTCGTTCCACTGAGCAAGTGAGATGACATGAGATGTCAGTTCGAGCAACTGCGCCAGGGCAGTATGACGGTTACAGAGTATGAGGCTAAGTTCACTGATTTTGCCAGTTATGCACCTTTTCTAGTTACAAATGAGCATGAGAAGGTAAAGAGGTTTTTGGATGGGCTCGAGCATCGTTATCGGGGTCCTATGGTTAGGGATGTTCGATGTGGCTCGTATGAAGAGGTAGTGGATACTGCTCTGCATTATGAGTCTTATCAAGAGAGGGACAAGACTGAGCGAGAAATCAAAAGGGCTCGTAACGCATACGGGTTTAGTGGAGCTCTATCTGGGGGCAAGAGTGGTTTTAATCGTGGGCAGTCCAGACCTACTCAGTCAGAGTCAGTGGTGCAGTCTTCTAGGAGTACTTATCTAGCTAAATGGAGGCAGCATCAGGTACATGGGAAGGATAACGACTCATATCAATCATGTCAACACCCGAGGTGTTCGAATTGTGGTAGAAATCACAATGGTTGTTGTTTTGGAACAGATGGGGCTTGTTTTACTTGTGGTCAAAAAGGACATATTGCTAAGTATTGTCCTAGAGGATATTCTGCTACAAGCCATGCTACTCCACAGCTGCAGAGAACGTTTACAGGTACACAGATTCAGACTCAGCCAGCTAGAGTCGCTCCACACGTTGCTCGTGGACAAGGTCGACAAGGTGCACAAACTACTCAGGGAGCGGGTGGAACACCGTGATTCTTTTCTATGGCCAGACAGGATGCCGAGGCATCTAATGCAGTAGTCACAAGTATTATCACTGTTGGTTCTTATGGGGCTTACGCTCTAATTGATCCTGGTTCTACGTATTCATATGTATCTCCATCTTTTTACATATACTTAGAACGAGGAGTTGAGTCTCTTAATGTTCCCTATATTGTGGTGACCCCAGTGGGGGAGGCTATATCTGTGGATATAGTCTATAGATACTGTGTGATATTTATTCAGGGCAGGGACACCATGGTTGATCTACTAGTGTTGCCTCTGTCCGACTTTGACGTAATTATGGGTATGGATTGGTTAGCGTTATGTTATGCATAAGTTGATTGTCATTCCAAGCTTATACGTTTTGATTTTCCCGGAGAACCATGTTTAGTGTGGAAAGGTAGAACTCCTCTAACTCAGGGAAAGATAATATCATATGTAAAAGCACGTTGAATGATTAATAATGGGTGTTTGGGTTTTATTGCTACCGTTCATGATACACACTTGGAGGACGTTACTATTGATAGTGTTACAGTGGTTCGAGAATTTGCTTATGTGTTTCCAGAAGATTTACCCGGGCTGCCTTCGACAAGAGAAATTGAGTTCAATATTGATTTGGTTCCAGGAACTCAACCTATCTCTATTCCTCCATACCGTATGTCTCCAGTGGAGTGTAGAGAACTAAAGGTTCAAATTCAAGAGCTACTTGATAAGGGATTGATCATGCCTAGTGTGTCGCCTTGGGGTGCACCTGTGTTATTTGTTATAAAGAAAGATGGCACAATGAGAATGTGTATTGATTACAAGCAGCTGAATAAGGTGACGATCAAGAATAAATATTTGTTGCCACGTATTGATGATCTATTCGACAAGCTACAGGGTGAAACTAACTTTTCAAATATTGACGTGATATCGGGTACCATCAGCTGAGAATTAAGACCGAGGATATATCCAAGACAGCGTTTCGGACCAGGTACGTGCATTTTGAATTTTCGGTGATGTCCTTCGGGCTTACTAATTCCCCCACAACATTTATGGACCTCATGAATCGGGTATTCAAGCCATTCTTGGATCATTTTGTGATTGTTTTTATTGATGACATTTTGGTCTACTCTCGAAGTGAGGCAGAACATGAACAACACTTGAGAGTTATGCTACATACACTTAGGGAGCGAAAGCTTTATACCAAGTTCTCAAAGTGTGAATTTTGGCTGGATACAGTTTCCTTTTTGGGACATGTGGTTTCACGAGATGGGATTCAAGTTGATCCAAAGAAGATAGAGGCAGTTCGAGATTGGCGTCGACACACTACTCCTACAAAGATACGTAGCTTCTTAGGCCTAGACAGATATTATAGAAGGTTTGTTGAGGGATTCTCAAAGATAGCCACTCCATTGACTCGATTGACTCAGAAAGGTGTTGCATTTCAGTGGTCAAATGAGTGTGAAGAAAGTTTTCAGAAGTTGAAGACCGCATTGACTACAACTCCGATTTTGACGTTACCTACAGGTATGGGGTTTTACTATTTATTGTGATGCGTCTCGAGTCGGTTTAGGTTGTGTGCTGATGCAGAATGGCAAGGTTGTAGCTTATGCTTCTTGACATCTAAAGAACCATGAAAAAAATTATCCAACTCATGACTTGGAATTGGCTGCGATCGTATTTGCATTTAAGATCTGGCGTGACTATCATTATGGTGAGCCTTGTGAAAACTATATTGATTACAAGAGTTTGCAATATATATTCAAGCAAAGAGATTTGAATCTGAGGCAGAGACGGTGGTTAGAATTACTTAAAGATTATGATCTTACTATTTTATATCATCCGGGGAAGGCGAATGTGGTGGCAGACGCCTTGAGTAGAAAGTCTATGGGTAGCTTGGCCCGATTTACTACTGAAGAACAACCAATGGTTATGGATATTCAAGCATTGGCCAATCGGGGAGTGTGTATTGATCATACATTGCCGGGCAGATTACTTGCAGGGTTGGTAGCACAAACATCCTTGGCTGGACAGGTCAAGGCTCGTCAATTTGAAGATCCCCGTCTAGTTAGACTCCGAGATCGAGTGCAGAATGGTGGTGTTAAGTCATTTGCTATTGACAGTGAAAGTGTGCTACGTCGACATGGTAGATTGTGTATCCCCATGGTAGGAGATGTGAAGTTGATTCTCGAAGAGGCTCATAACTCCCGCTACTATATCCATCCAGGTGCTACTAAAATGTATCAAGACTTGCGTGAATTGTATTGGTGGAAAGGTATGAAGTATGATATTTTGAAACATGTGACTAGTTTCTTAAATTGTCAGCAAGTGAAATGTGAACACCAAAAACCAGGCGGTGTGATGCAGAATTTAATTATCCCGGAGTGGAAGTGGGAAATGATTACTATGGATTTTTTAGTTGGGTTGCCACGTACTTTTAGAAAACATGATTCAATATGGGTGATCGTGGACAGACTCACAAAGTCCGCGGATTTTATACCAGTTCGAGTTACTCACACTGCAGAACAGTTAGCAGATATTTACCTCCGTGAAATAGTTCGACTTCATGGTGTGCCTATTTCTATTATATCATATCGGGGTGCATAGTTTACTGCTGAGTTTTTGAAGTCTTTTCAGAAGTTGTTGGGTTCTCAGGTTGAGTTGAGCACAACTTTCCATCCACAGACGGACGGACAGCCCAAGCGGGTTATACAGATCTTAGAGTACATGCTTAGAGCTTGTGCAATTGATTTTGGTGGTCTTTGGGACGATCAGTTGCCGTTAGCAGAGTTTGCTTATAATAACAGCTATCAGTCGAGTATACGGATGGCGCCGTTTGAAGGTTTATATGGTCGTAAGTGTCGTTCACCAGTTGGGTGGTTTGAACCTGGTGAAGCACAACTATTGGGTCTGGATTTGGTTCAGCAAGCTTTAGAAAACGTTGCATTGATACGAGAATGACTTCGGACAACTCAAAGTAGACAACAATCCTACGCAAGAGAGTTCGTGATTTGGAGTTCATGAAAGGAGAAAAAGTCTTTTTGAAGGTGTCCACTATGAAAGGAGTCATGAGATTTGGGCGCAAAGGTAAGGTAAGTCCGAGGTATATTGGTCCGTATGAGATTTTAGATCGAATCGGGTCGGTGGCGTATAAACTTGCCTTGCCTCCGAGGTTATCTTTGGTTCATCCTGTATTTCATGTGTCTATGCTTAGACGATATGTTCGCGATGATAGTCATAAGATCCAGCCAGAGGACGTGGAGCTTGATGAGAACTTAGCCTATGAAGAAGGTCCGATAGCTATTCTTGATAGTCAAGTGCCGTAATTGAGGTTGAAAAAGGTTGCTTCAGTGAAAGTATTATGTCGTAACCATCAGGGGCGGAGCTAGAGTGTAGTTAACGGGTTCGGCCGAACCCAGTAGCTTTGGTTCGAACCTTGTATTTGTCTTAAAAAATCTATTGAATATGTATAAATTATTAATTTAGAACCCAATAACTTAAATAGATTAGAATTCCGAACCCATAAGCTTGAAACCCTAGCTCCGCCTCTAGTAACCATCCAATAGAGGAATTCTTAGTGGGGGAGAATGTAATAAGCTGAATTTATTTATATACTTAATAATTGTGAGATTGGAAAATTACTTTTATATATAGCTATTGGGCCAAAATACTAAGTTAGTAGAAGAGAGTGTATTTTATATATATATATATATATATATATATATATATATATATATATATATATATATATATATAAGATAGTGTATAAAATAAATGTCCATTGGCTAATTTAGTAACTCCACTTAAAATTATTAAACAAAAAGAATAAGGAAAAAGAAAAGAAAAGAAAAAGTGGGCCAAGCCCATGTTCTTGTTGCATCACGTGTAGGGTTTAAGGAATTATAAAATACTAGTATATTTTGTTTCTTGAGTGAGAAAAAAAAATATTGTATCGGCGTGACTACTGGTTGATCCTCCATTCAAGGGTACTGCGTAGGAATCTTTGTAGGAAAAGAGACAAGTTATAAGATTGAGGTCATTGGAGGTTGTTTGGTTAGTGTTCTACAAGTCGTAACGTTGGAGAAGTTGTCCTTGGTGAGGTAAGTGAAACCTTAAGCTTTGGTACTTGCTTTTCTAAAACCCGTTTTGAAAGTGTGTTTTTCTCTGCATGGTCCATGTGTTGGGACAAGCGTGCGCTTAGCAACATCGGTGGTCTTAGACCAGCCGCAAATATATTATTTTATGAAACAAAATCAAAATAAATAAATATTATTTTATAAGTTGTTTGATAGTTTGATACGACTGTGCGCCATGATGTTGAGTTTAATACGACTATGCGCCATGATGCTGAGTTTGATACGGTTGTGCGCCATGATATTGAGTTTGATACAGTTGTGCGCCATGATATTGGGGCATTGTGTATGCCTTTGTACATCACCTGTGCATTGTGTATGCTCTATTACATATTCGAGGCATTGTGGTATCGTTGTGGACCCGTAGGTGTGTTGGTAAATTTCTTTCCTGCAATTATGATAAGTCTTTAGTGGGTGCTCTTGTTAGTTAATTCTTAAGAACTTTGGTGATACACATATATTGAGTTATTGTATAGTTATCATATTTACTATATCATTGCTGTTGTGGCGTGTTTGTATTTTCTAACACTTGTTCCAGTGGTATTTAAAGTGGCGGGTCGAGGATCTTACTGGGTTATATTTACGTATAACTCACTCCTTACCTACATCTCTATGCAGATACCGTTGCGGGAGATAGAGATAGTGGCTGACGAGTTCGCTGAGTGGATCATATTGCTGAGGTCAGCCGCCGCATTATTCGTGGAGGCCGTTATTTTAGCTATACCTATCTTATATCTATTATTTCTTTCGAATTTTCATGCCCGTCACTTAAACTTCTATTACTCTATTAGATGCTCCACATTCTTAGTATGTAACTTGGGATATAGATATAGTATTTGAGTTTTCTTAGATTTATAAATAAATTATGAGTTTAGTCGAATAACTATTTCGTACTTAATAATATTTAATGCGTTTGGGTTAGGACGTGTTTCTCTCAATGCTTACATAATAGGTTAAGCTTACATGAGTTTGTTCTCCTAGCGGGCAGTATTAGCTAGGTGCCAGTCATGTTTAGGGGGTAGTTTGGGATGTGACAAGATTCCTCGCAGAGGGACCCTAACCTGACGTGCGAGTTCCATGGTACTCACGGTCATCGAACCAAGGATTGCAGGCACCTTCAGTGGGAACCAATCCAGTTAATTAGCAAAGGTTATCTGCAAGGATTCTCCAGTAGTCGATCATGGATCTCCCCCAGGGAAGGGCAATAGCTCAAAAAAGTGGAGCAAGAGAGTCCCAGCCCTCCGTGTACATGATCATTGGGGGGAGAGACATCCCTCAGGGGCCCGTGATTAAACAAACGAAGATATCAACTGCAGCGGCAGAACAAACTCGGAGCCACACACTCGGAGAGATCCTTACATTCAGCAACGGGGATCTTAAGACCCCACCTCACCCGCATAATGATGCATTGGTAATTTCCTTCCTCTTAAATAACGTTCAAATTAAACGTGTCCTTGTGGATCCAGGTAGCTTGGCCAACGTTACAGGATGGAAGTAGTGGAGCAACTCGGGATGCTCTGCCGAGTCATACCTACCTCGCTAACTCTCAATGGATTCAACATGGCCGGTGAGACATCGAAAAGGGAGATCATCCTCCCGATCAACATGTCCGCGACAATCCAGAACACCAAGTTCTATGTCATCAGAGGGGACATGAGGTACAACGCATTGCTTGGAAGGCCATGGATACACAACATGAGGGCAGTGCCATCGACTTTCCACCAAATGATAAAGTTTCCAACGAAAGGCGGTACACAAAACCGCATATGGAGAACAACATGCGGCCAAGGAGATGTTCGCTATTCACAATGATCCACCAATACCAACGCCTTTCGCCGTGGAGGAGCTGGACGGAGGAACAACCCCCGAGGATGGTGAGGAAGATTTCCCCGCCCCCGTACCTTCGTTGCCCCCGAAGAATCAGACGCCAAGAAATCAACAGTCGAAGAGCTGGAATACGCAGTCCTGGTCGGACACTCTCCGGATCAAAAGGTATACCTGGGAACGGGGTTAACCCTCGAACTTAGGAAAAATTTCATTCAGTTCCTTACCGATAACATCGACTGCTTTGCTTGGTCCCATTTAGATATGATAGGGATTCCACCCGAAATAAACACCCATCGGCTAAGCGTCGACCCCAGGTTCAAACCAGTGAAGCAAAAAAGGAGGTCTCAATCCGAAGTAAAACACGCATTCATCAAGGATGAGGTAATAAAACTCCTCAAAATAGGTTCTATTAGGGAAGTAAAATACCCCGACTGGCTAGCCAATGTGGTGGTAGTACCCAAGAAGGGGAATAAATTAAGGATGTGTGTAGATTATAAGGACTTAAATAGGGCGTGCCTTAAAGATTCATTCCCGCTGCCCAACATCGACCACCTGATCGATGCCACGGCTGGGCACGAGACCCTTACCTTTCTCGATGCCTACTCGGGGTATAATCAAATTCAAATGAATCTCGAGGACAGGGAAAAGGCTTCGTTCATCATGAAGTATGGGATGTACTGTTACAAAATCATGCCCTTTGGGTTGAAAAATGCTGGAGCCACATACCAACGGTTGGTTAATAAAATGTTCGAGTGCCAAATAGGCAAGTCCATGGAAGTATATATTGACGATATGCTAGTTAAGTCCCTGCGCGCAAAGGACCATCTGACCCATTTGCAGGAAACGTTCAATATCCTCAGAAGCTATAACATGAAACTCAATCCTGAGAAATGTTCCTTCGGGGTAGGATCAGGAAAGTTCTTGGGCTTCATGGTGTCAAACAGGGGAATCAAAATCAATCCCGAAAAAACCAAATCCATCGAATAAATCACGATGGTTAACAATGTGAAGGCCGTACAACGGCTGACCGGGTGGATAACGGCCTTGAGACGATTCATATCGAGATCGTCGGATAAAAGCCATCATTTTTTCTCCTTGCTCAGGGAGAAAAACAACTTCGAATAGACCCCTGAAGCCAAAGTGCCTTGGAAGAATTGAAGCGGTATCTATCGAGCCCACCTTTGCTGCACACCCCGAAGGAGGGCAAAACATTGCATCTATACTTGGACGTATCGGAGGTAGCGGTAAGCGGTGTGCTGGTTGGGGGGGAACAAGGTACGCAATTCCCTGTCTATTATGTGAGTCGAACCTTAGGCGATGCCGAAATCAGATATCCTCTTCTGGAAAAATTAGCCCTTGCATTAATTAGCGCATCTCGGAATTTAAAACCTTATTTTCAATGTCATCAAATTTGCGTCTTAACGACGTACCCGCTTTGAAACATATTGCATAATCCTGATATGTCGGGTCGATTGGACAAGTGGGCCATCGAATCCAGAGGGTACAATGTCGAATATCAACCCTGGACGGCTATCAAATCCCATATTTTGGCGGACTTCGTAGCCGACTTCGCGCCCCCTGGTACCCGAAGTAGAAAAGGAACTATTGTTAAAAGTGGGTACATCTTCCGGGGTGTGGATCCTATTCACTGATGGTGCTTCCAACGTGAAAGGGTCCGGACTCGGCATAGTCCTAAGGCTGCCTAAGGGCGGCATAATAAGACAATCCATAAAAACTATGAAATTAACTAACAATGAAGCCGAGCATGAGGCTATGATTGAAGGTATAGAATTGTCCAAAAGCCTCGGAGCCGAATGCATCGAGGCCAAATGTGATTCTCTCCTAGTTGTTAACCAAGTGAATGAGAGCTTCGAGGTCCGAGAGGGAATAATGCAGAGATACCTCGACAAGGCTCTAATCACATTGCATAGATTCAAGGAATGGACCTTAAACCATGTACCTTGAGAGTAGAATAGTGAGGCCTACGCCCTCGCAAATCTGGGGTCGTTTGTCGAGGAGGATGATGTACTCCCCGGAGTCGTTGTTCAGTTAACAAGGTCGGTGATCGAAGACGGTCACGCCAAAGTCAACTCCACCAGCCTAACCTGGGATTGGAGAAATAAATACATATACTATTTGAAGGACGGAAAACTTCCAGAAGACCCGAAGGAATCAAGAGCCCTACATACCAAAGCAACTCGGTTCTCGCTCGACGAAAATAACACTCTTTACAGGAGGACCTTCGACGGGCCCCTGGAGGTATGCCTGGGCCAGGTGACACAGAGTACGTGTTTCGGGAGATCCATGAGGGCACCTGCGGGAACTACTCTGGCGCCGAGTCCTTAGTCTGAAGGGTGATCAGAGCAGGTTATTACTGGGACAGTATGGAAAAAGACGCTAAGGTGTTCGTCTGGAAATGCGACAAATGCCAAAGGTTCTCCCCCATGATCCATCAGCCCGACAAACAACTGCATTCGGTCCTGTACCATGGCCGTTCATGAAACGGGGGATGGATATCGTCGGACCACTACCAAAAACACCAGGTAAAGCCAGATTTATTCTGTTTATGACTGACTATTTCTCTAAATGTGTGGAAGCGCAGGCTTTCGAGAAGATAAGAGAAAAAGAAGTTATCAACTTCATATGGGACCATGTCCTATGCCGATTAGGGATCCCCTCCGAGATAACCTGCGATAATGGAAGGCAGTTCATAGGGGCCAAAGTAACAAAGTTCCTCGAGGACCACAAAATCAAAAGGATCCTATCCACGCCCTACCACCCATGCGCCAACGGCTAGGCCGAATCCAAAAATAAAACCATCATTCAGAACTTGAAGAAGAAGGTGGAAAGTGCAAAGGGAAGATTGAGGGAAATGTTGCCCGAAGTCCTGTGGGCGTATCGAACCACTCCTAAGTCAAGCACGGGGGAGACGCCGTTCTCTGGGGTATATGGGTACGAAGCTCTAATACCGATCGAAGTGGGGGAGCCGAGCACCAGATTCCAGCATGCTATGGAGGAATCAAATAGTGAGGCCATGACCGTGGCCCTCGAGTTACTTGATGAGAAACGAGAGGCTTCATTGGTCCGGATGGCCGCGCAAAAACAAAGAATCGAGAGATACTATAACAGGAGAGTAAACCTCCGACACTTTGGAGTCGGGGACTTAGTCCTAAGAAAGGTCACTTTGAACACTCAAAACCCTAATGAGGGGAGGTTAGGCCAAAGTTGGGAAGGGCCGTACCGTGTCTAATGAGTGATTGGAAAAGTATCATACAAGCTCGGCACCATGGAAGACCCCCGAGAAATTGTAACATATCCATGCTCAAACGCTACTACTGTCGAGGTAATCTTACGACCACATCTCTTTTTATTTTCCCAAAAGCTAATCTCATGCAGACATCCGGCGGAAGACACCAGCACATCCGCCAATTTCAAAGAGCCCCTAGATCAGCAGATGCGTTGCACTCTTTTCCTTCGATCGGGTTTTTATCCCCGAAAAAGGGATTTTTATCGACAAGGTTTTTAACGAGGAAACATTTATGCGTTCGCCGGAAAGAAATTATACAGGCATTCGAGGCTTCCCTCTAAGCAATCCCAACCATTGGAGGGAATTGCCTTGGGAGGTTGCCCCCACAAAACAAGCCGAAGTGAGCCAAAGAGGGTTTTGGCAGGGAAATGATGTATCGGGTCAAACGGTCAAAACCGTGCCTGCATAGGAGGACCAAACCCTTGATGGAAAAAACATCTATGCTTGTAACAAATAAACAAAGGAGTAATTTATCATCAAACACTTTACAAACTCTGAAAACATCTATCACTAAAACTCAAATTATCAAGACCCGAGGCCGTAAGATCCCAAGCGGGTAACCTCAGGTGTATTTAAAAGCTGTAAGTCCTACGGGCATGACAAAGATCACAACGCCCCAAGTGGGCATGTCTGAATAACAAGGCATTCCTGAATTCAAAGCCAAGGCTATATATTCGAACTTGTAAGACCCCTAAAAAGGCATACCCTCGGATATAGATATCGAGGATACGATACTCGGGACTAAAGGCTTCGGCTAAAGCGACTCCGGTCGGAAGGCTACGGCCGAACTAACGCAACTCGAGGACGCCCGAATGTTGTGATAAAATCAAATACTTCAAAGTTATTTAAAAAAGAATCGGTTAAAATCATGCTACCTTTGGTGTAAGATAGAGATTCGAACATTTTCACGTCGGCTCGTAAGAAAGAGTCTCGAACATTTTCATGTCAGATCGTGAGCAAGAGTCTCAAACATTTTCATGTCTGCTCGTGAGAAAGAGTCTCAAACATTTTCATGTCGGCTCGTGAGAAAGAGTCTCGAACATTTTCATGTCGGCTCGAAAGAAGGAGTTTCGAACATTGTCATATCGGCTCGAAGGGCAAAGCCTCCCGAGGCACCCGTTCGTCACGACTCATAATTGAGGTTCCTTTGGGCCGTCGTAGAGTCGGGCAAATGCGAAAAACTTCAAATAAATCTTTAAGCAATGAAAAATATAGCCATGCTAGTTCAAATTGGTACGGAAGAAACCCGAGGGTGGATATCCTCGAGCCGACACCCTACTCGAAGAATAAACTCGGGACATGTTAAGTTAAAAGTCGCCTAAGAACCTTGATTCCAACGCAAAAGGCCCACGTGCTAACTCAAAACCTGAAGGGTCGATGAGCCCGAGTCATAACCCGACTCGGGGACTGAGTCCGAAATGATTAACTAAAGGTCGCATAAGGGTCTTGAATTCAGCATAAAAGGCCCACGGGCTAATTCGAAACTCGAAGGGTCAATAAGTTTGAGCCGTAGCTCGGCTCAAAGAATGAGTCCCAGATGATCAACTGAAAGTATCCAAGGACAGACACGCATAAGCCTTCGAGCTAACCTTAAAAGGCATAAAAGACAATAAAAGGGGTACATTAACTCCATGCTTGAAAGCAACCTAGGGTCCAACACATAAGGATATGGGGAGCCAGCGTGGAAGTCTTCGAAGGCCGATCTTAGATCATCACAAAATCGTTTGGCCAAGACAAGAACCTAAAAGGTCCATCTCAGGAAGTAGAACCCAGATCGATGACCCTCGCAGAAGAGGAAATAGGGTGAGCACAATCTATGATCGGGCCCAATGCCTGCCTTGATTTGGAACAATTCCCTCGCAAATCTTTGGGCTACCCGCACTCCCGAAGCTTGAGCGGATACCCGTTTATAATGCCCGAAAGCTACCCAGATCCGAGCAGGTCCTCATCCAAAAATTATTAATCCCCGAGGCTATTCTTATTTTTTCGAGCTTGAGTAAGTGCCATCGTGATCCTCTATGACCAGAATGCTCACTCTAAAGCCATCCTCAAAATTCCCCGAGGTGCCTAAAAAGGTTTTCCACTCAAGGATTTCCAGCAGGCTATCTTTGCTACAAAGAAATTGAGGTCCGACCCTCGCCTAACTAAAAGCAATCCCAGCTCGGGCAAAGGGTTCAAAGTCTTAAAAAGCATATTATTGGTCATGCTGAAGGTCCGATACTCGGGCTGACCATACACACAAATATTTATAAACAAAAGACAGGGAAAAATTCAATATCAGATCAAAGAAAAAAACAAGGTATTTCTTATATTAATAGGAGATGTTTACAAAGCCCGCAAGGGGATCTTTACACAACGAAAAAGAAGCGTGAAAAAGCCTAATCTATGGACAAAGGCCTATCCCTAAGGGAACACACCCTCGAGGATCTCCTCATAAGGAACCTCATTTCAACCTTTCCGAGCAACGTCTTCGGGACCCTCGAGGATCTCCTCCCAAGGAACCTCATTCCAACCTCTTCGAGCGGCAAGGGGCAGACAACATGTTCCTCCTCTTCTTAAAAGCTTCTGCTTTTGGTAGGCTCGTCAGCACCACTATTGGGAAGCCACTTTGCGGACATTGAACTGGTGTGGGATGCAAAGGCCAGTGATATTGCCTCCTCTCCTCCCCTGAAGCAAGAAGGGCGAGGTACCACACCCGGTTGAAGTTAAGGGAGATGAGCATCAGTATAGGTCCTTCGTACCTTCCGGCATCGAAGGCACTCGATGCCATTCTCTGATCTCCTCGGTCCGACATCAAGAGTGTTAATAACAACAACAACAACCCAATATAACCCCTATTAGTAAGGGAGGACTTTGAGAATGAAGTTATGGCCAGGCCCAAAGGGTCACCGCCAAATAACTTTGCTAACATAGCTTTTCACCATAAAGGAAGAAAAATAGAGATGAATAAGAAGAAGGAAAAAGATCAAAGGCTACTGAAGTAAGGATGAATGAAGTTGGAGATCATGCAACCCCTTATTTATATACAATCGGCAACCGTACTAACTACGCAATCAATGCTTTTGGGGAAATCAATCGGCGGTGCAATCATCACCCTTCATGAAAAAAGGAAACGATAGTGCAATCAATGCTTCTGAAAAGACGACCAGATGGGACGTTCTGAATCTCTTGATAAACTTGCATCATGAGTATGACGTCAGCATAAAATGCTCGGAAGGATTCACATCAGGATCGTTTCTTATCATTTCATTATAAGAAACGTGGGGACTATCTGTGTACGACTAAAATTGGGGAGGCCAATTTTATGGCTTGTTCGTGTGAGATCTCAAGTATAGCCCGGGGTCCAAACTCGAAGCCCCTCCTACTTTTGACCCAAAAGGATACGGGCCCGGGGTCGACATAGGAAATGGCGCGAAGTTTGAGGCGGACAGTTCTATGATGAAGTACGATTCCGTACTTAGGCACTAACTAGCCGAATCCACCAAAATCTTTGTAATAAATGTCAAAGTACTATATTGGGATTCTCCCTCCTATATAAAGGGGACCCTAGCCATTTTGTAAAAACACATTAATACAAGGCACAAGAACATTTTCTGCTTTACATAACATTCTCTATTTCTCTCTACTAGCTCATTTACTCACATTTATTGTTTTTCATTTACCGTTCTTCATAAATAGCTCATTATTGATCATAAATAGCACACCACGAGGCCTATAAATCTGTTGTAGCTTCACCGACCATTCGACAACGGCTCCGAACCTCGGTCCCAAAGACCCTCGAGGCTAGTATCAAGCCTTCGACTTAAGGCGCTCTGGTTTGCTTTTCTTCAGCTTTCTAACTGTTTTCACTCCATTTATATCCTAACGCACATAATATCAATTACTGAATAACTTGTACTAAGATAAATCGTATATTTTTAGAACCACTTAATCAAATATAATTGTAATTACCATTTTCCCGGTAAACACCGTCTATGTACGCTCAAAAAAGCACAAACCCTCCAAATGATGTTCCCAGAACATCAACTCCCATTCTGACTATTACTAAGATGGACTAATTCGAAGAAGAAACTAAGCAACAACAAAAAAAAAACCCTCAATCAAAATCAAAACTAGGCAACAAAAAAAAAACCTCCATCAAAATCAAAACAAACATATAGCAAGGGAACAAATATAAACCCTAGAACTAATAAATGAGCAACAAGAACAAACACAAAAACCCTCATATTCAAATAAACTGCAGATCAATCTCCAAAATACCCAAACTAAGAACCAAACAGCGGTACAAAAATCCATCATAGGCTTTGACATATCGGACGAATCTGAAAACCTTTTCGACTCGAACAATGTTATTCCCATTACATCGTAGGACAAAGAAAGAATAACGTACCAATTCCTCCAACAAAAAATAAACGTAATCTGGAGACCTTCTGAACCCCTAACATTAATCGACCCAGGTTTTGACTACTAGCTAATTAGGTTCTCTAGATAAGAAAACTATGACAAAGCCCTCCGCGAGGGACCTTGTTCATTGGAAACCAATTTCTTATACAGTAAGAAAATGGGAACCTAGGTTCACAGCCTTGGAGGCATCCCTAACCTACTCAGCCATATGGGCTAGGCTGCCCAAGCTCCCAACAGACGACTATGAAATCCTCCAATAAATAGGAAACAAATTGGGTAAACTATTCCGAATTGATGCATGTACCTCCTCAACCTCAAGAGGGAAATATGAAAGGGTATGCATTCTAGTACCTATAGAAAAACCTCTCAAAATACACATTAGCATCGGAAACCACTATAAAAAGAAAATAGCCTACGGGGGTTTCAACTTACTGTGTGAATCATATGGAATACTTGGACACACTCTAAAGAATTGCCCTAACATAACAATTCCAATAGAGACCAAAATCATCAACAACAATGGAAAAACTAAAGAAGTTGATAACTTAACCAAAAAATTAGACCAATGGACCATTGTTACGCACCAGAAAAAACACAAATGATGCAGAAGAACATGTAAAGGAACATAATAGGATACCACTAGGACAATCAAGGCTGGAAACAAGATTCAATGGTAAGGCCCCGATGGATAGCAACCCAGGACCAGTGGAAGCAAAACTAGGACAGTCTCAGAAGCAGGAATTTAGACGTAAGAACACTAATATACCCAACAATATACAAGACTCCCTTAACACTGGGGGAAATACCCCGCCCATTACCTACAATAATGGCGCAAATCACAAACATAACCTAGGTTACCATAGAAACCACAACCAACCAGTAAAACAAAAACCGTTGGTTAAGGATCCAAGCTCATCAATCGTCACTCAACCTGAGAAGCATTTAATGACCAAATTCAATAACCAAGAGCCCATATCCGTTAAGGTTATTAATGAAGCTACCAATACCCAAATACCCAGCGTATCTTACCCAGTTAGCCTTAAGAATCAAGAGAAAAAAGCAAAGCCTCGAGACTATAACATTAACCCTAACAAACACTGCAGCAAAATGGAAATCGATTACTCCACCACCCTAGACAATGTATCAACAACATTAAATTGTGAAAAAAATTCACCCAAGTCAAAGGACACATCTCGTCAAACAATCGACATCGAGACATCAGACTATATGTCTCTATTTACTGTGTGAATCATATCGAGACATCAGACAAGACCCTAGAAGCGATCATATCAATTCCTCAAGTTGGTCAAGACTTAGTCATGTCAGACATGATCAACACACCTCCATACCACACCTTGAACACTATTTCAAGAACCCAAAAAGAGAATACTT
Source organism: Nicotiana undulata (assembly GCA_005239495.1). Taxonomy (NCBI): domain Eukaryota; kingdom Viridiplantae; phylum Streptophyta; class Magnoliopsida; order Solanales; family Solanaceae; genus Nicotiana; species Nicotiana undulata. The sequence goes on from ML242251.1 coordinate 35,110, forward strand.
CACACAAGAAAGAAACATCAACCTACAAGGCAAAAGAGATGAATAACATGACAAGATTCCCAACAAGAAACTACTACAGGCGACACCAAAGAAACCGGTGAAACGTATGGACGCAAGAACAACAAAAAACAAACCACCATGCACCATACCCACCCATGAATCCGAACCAACCAATTTTCTACACCACTCCTCCATTTCCACTAAACTATGCCCCACAGTCATGGCTGGAGCATGGACTAACGGGGTACTCCTTGAACATGAACCTGAAACTAAATGGTCAAGACATCGACATTCAACTAGAGGACCCAAGCTACCTGGATTAGATAGTGACAAATGGGCTGAGAATAGGTTTGGACACCATAGAAAACCACCCATGATTGACAATGTACAATAGCCAGAACCCCATGCCAACCAATCACCCCATCATGGGAACCCACCCATAACCATGGAGCCAACAACCAATGGTAACTTCATCAGCCCCAATAAGCCTAAGCATGAATCTACCTCTATTCCACAACACCACGCAAAAAAACCAAGAAAACAACCCCTACTACAAACCACCAACACACCACCAAGCCATTGTACCATACAACCAAGTGATAAGACCAACTCCAACTCCCTTGAGTGCCAGCTTGACTTCAACAACAATAGATATAGCAGTAGTAGTAAACAATGCACACACCCCAAATCCAACACAGATGGAGGAGGGTCAAGAATATGAAGGATTATCGACAACAAGACAAGTGTAGTATGGCATGATAAGGGACCCAAAGACGCTGGTGTTCATGGAAAAAAGATAAACAATGTACATCTTACGTTGCCCACAGGACTTGAAGAAATTCTCGATCAATATACGAGTACTACTAAGTCCTACAACTATGTACAAGCACGAGATAGTGACAATCCCAACACTGTATGCAAATCATTGGACGAACCAAGGCAACATGGCATGGGAGAGACCATCGTCTCAAGTCAGCCCAAGACAGACGCAAATAGAGATATCCCAAACCTTAAATAGATCAATGAAAATCATTATATGGAACTGTAGGGGTGTGGTAAATTACAAGTTCAGAAGAATCTTTAGGTCCATGCTAGACTATACAAGCCTTTTCTGGTAGCCCTACTAGAAACAAAGCTAACAGACTACCAAGCTATTGTCGATGACTTTGGGTTTACAAAAATGACTCAAGTCGCAACACAAGGAAACTCCGGTGGCATGGTCATGATGTGGAATGAAGCAGAGGTGACGGTGGATCAGGTAGCAACTACTGATCAGGAAATACACGCAATAGTTAAGGTAAAATATTCTCCCCATCAATGGCTTGTAACAATTATATATGCTAGTTGTTTAATAGAAGAGAAAAACATCCTTTGGAATAACCTAAAAATAGTATCAAATCTCTTCAAAGGCCCTTAGCTAGTCACTAGAGATTTCAATGAAGTAACAGGGCCAAATGAAAATTTTTGTGGCTTACCCCTAAATAATAGTAGAGTTTCATAATTTATAAACTGCCTAGACTATTGCGGACTCCTAGACCTAGGGTTCAAGGGTGCAAAATTCACTTGGTCAAATAAGAGAAAAAAATAAAAAACAATTATAATGGAAATGTTAGACAGATACATGGACAATTCGGATTGGATTAATATGTTCCTAGAAGCCCACGTCACCCATCTTACTAGAGTAAACTCGGATCAATGCCCTATGTAATTAGATTTTAAAAAAAACGTGTTCCGTAATAATAAAGTCTTTAGAATCGAATCCATGTGGATATCCCACCCAACCTTTAAACATCTAGTTGAGGACACTTGGAATAATCAAGAGAACATATTAACAGCTATTGATAATTTCACTGAAAGAGTAAAAGAATGGAATGTCTTTCACACCCCTTTGATACCCCCCCCCCCCCAAAAAAAAACGATATGTGTTGTGGATTGTAGTGGGTTAAAGAATTTTTTCAATTAAAGCGAAGAATTTGAGTAGGGATTATTTTATTTACAGAGTCGCCACTTGGAATTGATTTTCTAGTGTTCCAAGTCACCTTTTATTTGAATCCCTATTCAAAGAAAGATTTGACTCTTTTATTATTGGTCTACGAAAACAAAGTTCGGGTAAGGAATTCTGTTGACCAGGGAGAGGAAAAGGTGTATGGCATTCCCCGAGTCCCGTGGTTCTAGCAAGGTCGCTTTATTGACTTAAACTTGGCTTGAATTAATTTAGGACAAACTGTGATTTATATGTTTTCCATGTTTTTTCCTATATCCGCTTTTATTTCTTGATTATTTGAAAAATTAAAGAATATTTGAGTAAAAAGATGTCATAATCACACTACGCAAGGGAATGCGCGATCGAGACAAATATTTATTGATTTAGTCATAAAAGCGCTATGCAAGCGAATTCCCGGTCATGGCAAAGACTTATTAGCACATTATTACTTTTGGAAAATTTACTACATTTGAGAAAAAAATAATTTTGAAATTTGTTAAATGTCAACTACTGCGCTATGCAAGCGAATCCACGATTTTAGTAAAGGATTAACTAAATAAAATTAACTAAAACTAATGGGTGTGGTATGAGATTATTGAACTAACTTATTAAATGTTAACATCACGCTACGCAAGCGATTCTGTGAGTTAAAGAACGCCTACTAATTGCCTAGAATTTAATTTAATTATTAAGTTGATTAAATTACATAGGTAATTAAGTTACATAATTATTAAAAGAAAGTATGATTAATTGAAAACTATTTGAAAATCTTGTAATTAGAAACTTGGACTAGCTTTGTTAGTTGGATTTAAAATGGCATTGGGCCATTGATCACGCCCAACTATGCCTTATAAAAGACAAAGCGGTCGTTGCAAATATAATCTGGTTTACAAGTTCGGAGTCGAATCCTCAGGGAACTAACCTATCTATTACAATTCTTAGTAATGCTAGTACAAGCTCAGACAATTTCCGGATGCAAGATTTTTATCAATAAATATAGGGATTTATTTAACTAAAGTAAAATGATATTAAAATTAATAATATTCAAGGACAAAAAGATCTAGGGTATTGATTTCTCCAATTGCTAGATTAATTCCTAACTCTCTTTTTTATAATCACGCCATAATACTCTATGAAGATTATGATCTATGGGTTACCGCAATTATCTCTCGATCAACTACGATAATTTACTAGAGCATTCTCTCGAACTACTCTAGCTGATAATTTATGCAGCTCTGAATTATCCCACCAAAGTTACGTTATTTCTAACCCGACTTTTAAATTCAAGCAATGAAACTCTCCAATTATCCAAAAGTGGTGTTGTTCAACAACAATCTAACATAGTATTCTTTCTCAAGCATTGCAAGGCAATTAGACGCGATTAATCAAGGGCACATTCAATTAATCACCATAAAACACATTGTTGAACAATCATAGACTAAACTCGGCTCGATTATAACAAAACTGAGTCAAAACTTCATCTAAAAATTGGTTCCATCAACCTTAAACGGATTGTTTAGCTACGCATGCTAGAACACAATAAAACATAAAATAATTCATAATTCAAAAAATAATGATAAAATATGAAGAATGAAAAACTCTAATTGTATCTTGGTCTTCTCACACTTGTTCTTGCCTCCAAAGTGAGTCTAAAACAAGCTTAAACCTGACTTGGACGAGTTTATGAAGTTTAAATAGGGTTAGGACAAGTTTTCCTGTTTATACACTTAAGTCCTTGGACTTCTTGGCCTTTCTCAGATCGACCGCGGCTGCAAGCTGACCGCAGCGCGACCGCGGCGTTTAGAGGTTCACCATTTTGTGCTTGGCCCACCGCGGTCGCGGTGGGCTGTTGTCTAGTTTTCTTTCGCCTTTTTCTTGCTCGTTTCTGTCCGTGCTCTTCTAGATTGGTCTTATATCCACGTGATTGACTCCAAAACACTCCATATTGTCTTTCTAACTCGAATTAGCTCTTGCAAAGCATAAAAATACTAATTAGAGTATTTTGTTATCATAACAACAATAAAGTATGGTTAACTTATAAATAGCATCTATATCGCGTAATATAGCCTACTATCAGCCATCGGCAAATAGCATGCACCAAGGCACCTCCCCTTGGAAGTGTCGCGACAGTACATCCATCGCTAAGGCAAATAAAAAGGGGCTAAGAGCCGATGCCTGGTGCAACCCCATCACCATAGGGAAATGATCCGAGTCACCACCCAAGGACCTCACCCGAGTCTTAGCAACATCATACATATCCTTAATCACTCTAATGCACTCTACCGAAACGCCACTAGCCTCCAAACACCTCCACAGGACCTCTATCAGGACTTTATCATACACTTTATCAAGGTCAATAAACACCATATTCAAGTCCTTTTTCCTCTCCCTGTACTGCTCCACTAATCTCCTCACCCTGGCCTCCACCATCCTCTCCCAAACCTTCGTAGTGTGACTCAACAACTTGATACCCCTATAATTGTTGCAATTTTGGATATCACTCTTGTTCTTGTAAAGCGGAACCATCGTACTCCACCTATATTCTTCGGGCATCTTCGTCTTAAAAATAACATTAAACATCCTAGTAAGCCACTCCAAACTTGCTCGCCCCGCGCTCTTCCAGAATTCCACCGAGATTTCGTCTAGCCCCATCACTCTGCCCCTGCACATCGTACGCATCTCCTCTTCCACCTCCTATACCGTAATCCGCCTACAGTACCCAAAATCCCGCCGACTTTCTGAGTTCTCCAACTCACCTAGCACAATGTGTTTATTCCCCTCTTCGTTCAACAGTTTATGGAAGTATATATGACATTTTCTCCTAATAAGTGCCTCGTCCATCAATACTTTTCCATCCTCGTCCTTGATGCACTTGACTTGGTCTAAGTCACGGGCCTTCCTCTTCCTCACCTCGACCAACCGGTACAACTTCTTGTCCCCGCCTTTGCCCTCGAGCTCCTCGTACAAACAAGCATACACGACATTTTTAGCCGTTGTAACTGCTAACTTTGCCTCTTTCTTTGCCTTTCTGTAACAAAATGAGGGAGACGCTGACACAAAATTCTTTCATATCACTACCATGCAACGTAGACGAAAGAATATAATTCTTAGCCTCAGAGACGAAGGAGGGAACTGGTACTACGAACAAAAAGAGATTATCCCCATAATTACTAAATTCTTTGGGAAATTATTTACCTAGCCAAGACCTTTATCATTTAAAACATACTCCAATATCCTATTACGCTACCCTAGATAGTAACGACCAATGTGACCTAAGCCTAGAGCCCTCTATTTGCGAAATAAAACAATCCCTCTACTCATTTAAACCTTATAAAGCTTTGGGATCAGACAATCTTCACCCTTTCTTCTACCATAAATTTTGGAATGAAACGAAGAACTCCTTATTAGACTTTTGAAAGGATACCTTCAGTAGTAAAAAAATGGCAGAAGAAATGAACAAAACCTACATTTGCTTAATCCCAAAATGTCAAAATGTTGAAACTATAAAACAATTTAGATCATTAGTCTTTGCAACAACGCATACAAGGCTGTCACCAAAATAATCATTAATAGGACAAACCTCTCCTTCCAAAAATCATACAGCCCACTCAGACAAGCTTTCTCAAAGGGAGACGGGCTTCAGATAATGTTATCGTAGTCAACGAAGTAATGACTTACTTTAAAAGGACTCAAGGAAAAAAAGGGAAAATGATGATCAAAATAAACCTTGAAAAAGCTTTCGACAAAATATAATGGTCGTTCATTATATTCTCTATCCCTCAAGACCTCATAAACCTAATCATGTCCTGTATTTCTACCACATCAACCTCTATCCTGATAAACATGTCTAGTACAAACTTCTTTAGACCCACAAGGGGCATCAGATAAGGAAATCCTCTATCCCCTACCTCTTCATTATCTGCATGGAAGTATTATCTAGATTTATCCATCACGAAATTGATTGTTGTAAATGTAACCCATTTAAAATATCAAACAAAGGGACCCAGTTATCGCTCCTTTTATTTGCCAATGACCTAATTCAGCAGGCAGAGGCCAACCAAAAAAGCTGTAACTCAATAATAGACACACTTAACACGTTTTGCAACTATTCTGATCAAACCATCAACTTCCAAAAATCAAAGATAATTTTCTCCAACAATACCACCCTGAAAAATAAAGGAAGATATTAGCCAATACGTATCCGTGAGATACTCCAATGAAGTAGGAAAATACAGGATTTCCAATTATGAACTCAAATCCCTCCAAAAAAGACTTTCAATATATCACAGATCGACTCAATAGTAGATCAAAGGGATGGAAAATAAACCACTTGAACATAGCGGGCAAAACTATCTTAATTAAAGCCATACCTAACCACGTTATGCAGATATTCAGGATTTCTATTGACACACTTAAAAACATTGACAAAATCCAAATGAATACTAGCACCTCTAAAAAAAGAAAGTGCTATGTAATAAACTGGAACACTACTAGGACAAAAAAAGAGGGAGGTAAACAACTCCTTTAATTCGGTCCTAGCATGGAGGCATGTGAAGTAAAAAGACTCACTTTGGGTTCGAGTCCTCCAAAGCAAGTATAATGATAATAGACACTCTAATAAATGGAGCACCTTGGGGGAAAAAGGCTCTCATATTTGAAAAAATATCAAAATCGAGGGGGGGGGGGG
>ML242251.1:44813-55720 GCA_005239495.1 Nicotiana undulata
GGGGGGGGGGGGGGGGGTTGAATAGTATTGATACTTTATCATTTGAATTAAGTCTGGTGACTAAGAAAAAAAATAGGTGAATAAAATGTCTCAAGGTAAAATTATACTACTAGCAAAAAATATTCTTGAAAGAACATCTTCAAAATTATATTTAAAAAATAAAAAAATTGCATAAATCAATAAGAGCAGATGAAAATAGCATAAATAGGATACCATAAGAGGCAATCTCTAACTTTTAGCCTTTATGGCATGTCACATATTCTAAAGTCACTAATGCGCCAACCATTAAACTCAAAAGTCAAACATTCTGCCAATTGATCAAGCAACATTCCTCTAAGATCAAAAGTTCACGATTGGCTCTAAAGTCATTTGTGAACGTCACAGAATTGTACATAATAAATGATGGAAAACTTACACAAATATCCCAAATAAATTTCAACTTACCAACCTTTAGCCATTAGTCATAGATTTATCAAAACTAGCCAACAAAAATTAAAAAACCAAATAATAAGTTTCTTTCTCTTAAAGAATCACATGTAAAAATCACCTTCCATATTTTTAAGCGGGATTAGCAACACTAGATACAAGATGAAAATGAAATTTTATTGATGAGGTAGCAAATAAGGTGATGAAATACAAAAATATATACAATATTCAAAAAATCTAAACAAAAAAGGAACTTTTTCAATGGGTATAGTTGAAATTCATTGAAAATATACAGATAAGTCAATATACAAAATTTGAGGAAGATTGGAGGTGATTTGGACTGGTTTTGTATCAAAATTCGTAATTAAATCGAGTTCAAAAAAGTCTTCTGCGACACATGTATCAAAGATGTATTACGCATATATCTCACACACAGGTATACATGGACGTACATGTGATACACAATTGATACAAATATGATACATATGTGATACACAAATGATACACAGTGTGATACACATATCATTTTTTTCATGTTCAGTTTTTACTTCGAATGTTCGATCCAAACCACCTCAAAACTTCACCAAATCATCCCAAAACTTATATTCAAGCTCCTTAAGTTGTGCCCAATCTATTCTAATAACACCCACTCAAAACAAAGCAAAAATTTAATATTTTTTTGCTACAAATAGCCAATTGGCTAATTTGATTAATATTAGTAATATTTTATCAATTGACCAATTTTTGTAATGAGCTACTTCTAAATGGACATAGCTGGTAATTTTCCATAAATGATATCAACAGAGGAGGCCTAGGCTGGACCTAGAATAAATGGGCAAGCTCATCATGCATTGTTTTGGCTTTGAATTTTCTTTTGTGTCTTTTTTCTTGAAAAATTGGCATCTTATAATAGGAATTGGCATTTTTTTAGTCTAATATTAGGTTTGGCAAAGATAACCCTAAACAATTGACATTATATAGCCAAATCCTAAAAAATAATCCTCTTATATATTCTCTCTCAAAAAAACCTACACGCTTATTTTGGCTTCCCTCCCCCTTTCTCTCCTTGTAATTCTTCTTCCATCTCTTCTCTTTCGCTCTCATAGTTTGAAAAACTTCTTGCAAATTATGCAAAAAAGAAAAGAAATCAGTGGGATGAAAAGGTAAGGTTGATCTCACATCAGAGAAAATCAGAAGCAAAACTAAGAGAGAAAAAATATATTTTTAACTTTCTTTTTCTTCTCTATTCTTTTTTTTAGTTGGATTGAACGAGTGGGTATGATTGAAATTTGTTGAAAATACCTAAACATAGCTATATATAAAATTTGAGCAAGATTAGAAGTGATTTAGACTGGTTTTAGGTAAAAAATCAGACCTAAAAATCCAACTGCGACACATGTATATCACATTGTATATCATATATATCAGTGCATATCACACACATGTTTTTACGGACGTCTGTGCATATCACTTTGTATATCGTGTATACAACATAATTTTTTATGGACGCCCGTGCATATCACATTGTATATCGTATTTATAACACAATTTTTTCTGGATATCCACAGATACACATGATATACATGAGAAATATTGTACACTTAGATATACAAAAAAGAAAAAGAAAATTTAGATATTCATCTTAATATACAAAGACGAAAAATAAAGGTGAGATATACATTTTGATATACAAATTATTTGTTGTATTATACATAGTGATATACAAACAACACAATTATTTTTGTGTTATACACTTAGATATAAATACAACAACAAATGGTAAACAATTATATTTATAATTTCATACTTTAAATATAACAAAGAAGGAAAATAAGATTTTGATATGCATATAAAATAAAATTAAGATTATCATATACACTTTGATATACATATTATTATTGTGATATATATTTATTGGCTACTTAATGCCAATAAAAAAAAAGGTTAATTCTAGCCAATTAGTAGACTGAATTGATATACGGTGCTAAACACCCTTTTTTTCTTTCACAAAATTGCACGGAGTGTCCCGAAGGGATTGCTATTCATTTTCTGTCCCCATTTTAAGACGTTGTGCAAAAATAAGCTTTTTGTTAAGAAACTTAGCTCAAAGTAATAATATAATACAAGAAAATAGACAAGAATGTAGAGAGCAAGAGATGAGAGCTTCTTATTTCTTTCAAGTGTTTCAAGTGTATACAATATCATTTCCTATTCTCTATTTATAGTATTATATAGAGGTGTACAAAAGGATGTCATAAACATGACATTAAGTATTTGAGATCATGGGGAGGTTATGGAGGTATGGGAGTTACAACAATAAGTATTGAAGTAGTGGGAGTTATGGAGATAGTGGAGAAGAGTAGTGGGTGTTATAGGAGTTATGGACATCCACCATATACTAATGTTTCATAACACTCCCCCTTGGATGTCCATTGATAATGTGCCTCGTTAAAACCTTACTAGGAAAAAATCCCGTGGGAAAAAATCTTAGTGAAGGAAAAAGAGTACACATATTTTGTAATACGCATTGTTTGTTGCCTCGTTAAAAACCTTGCCAGGAAAACCCATTGGGACAAAACTTGTGCGAAGGGAAAAAGAGTGCAACGCGTGCTATACTCCCCCTGAAGAAATTATCACTTGATATCTCAAAGACGATGAATTCCAATCATGTATAATAACTTCTCAATTGCTGAGGTTGGCAATGCCTTGTGAAGAAGTTTGCCAAATTATCACTTGAACATATTGTTGAACACCAACCATGTCTGAAATAGAACTTTGGTGAAATATGTTTTATTTTGTCTCCTTTGATAGTCCTTTTTTCAGTTGAGCTACGCATGCAGTATCATCTTCAATGTAATTGAAATCTTGTTGAATATCATAATCTGGCAGTACCCTCACAGCCAAATAGATTATCTAAACAACGAACCATGCCCTGCATTTGTATAACCAAAATAACCTTGACAATATTTGTTAGAATAAACAAATCTATATCAAGGACTTCTTTTACAGTATAATCCTAATAGTATTCCAGTATCTTTATATAGGAATTAACTATATCACGTTATCATATTGTTATACTCGTGGTTCTAGAAAGATACATAGTGTATCAATTGCAATTGACACAAAAATAAATCATGTACGCCATGATTTCTATAAGGATTTGTTGAAGTTTTGTTTAATGAATTTCTTGGGAATCTTAATATGCTTCAGAAAAAAGTACATTATACGCATATCAAGTTTTTCATGTATTGTCAAATTAAAACCTGAAAACGATTTCATCCACCACATGAGAACATATCTCAGTATAATTAATTCCAGGATATCCGTCCAACTTCACATATTTTAGGTGAAGTCAATTTTCATTGCGCATTTTTCATTTGGCCAATCTTTTATCTATCCAAATTCCATGACAGATTTAAGCTCAAGATCCTCGTCAATATTAATAATATTGAGCGTTATATTATATCAACAATATCATCGATGATCATTTTACATCGGTTCCATTATCATACAATAAAGACATAACCTATCGAAATCTCATTATTTTTCAGGTACCTGAGCCTCTTCCATGAGGTATTATAAAGTGTTATGTCATGGTGCTCTCACAGAGCACTTGCCTTCTTAGTATGACCATTTTTATCATTGCTCTTCTCCTTCTTCAAGGAGTTTTATCTTTGGAACCGATTAGTCTATTTGTCACGACCCAAATTCCCAACCTAGAGATCGTGATGGCGCCTAACATCACACTTGCTAGGCAAGCCAATGTTAGTTACCGAATTACTAATTTCCTTAATTATTTACTTTAGCATAAATGAATAAATTTAAAGTGATCTTAACTAAAATAATTCCCAGCAACATTAAATTAAATAATAATACTAGCTAAATTAAATAAAACGAACCGCGAACTACTTATATAAATAATACCAAAAACTACCCTAGGGTCTGGTGTCACAAATTCACGAACTTCTAAGGAATACTACAAATAATGGCTAAAAGAAATAGTGTAACTGTTATGAATAATGTAAAACAACATAAGCAAAATAGGAGAACACTCTTGGAATCTGCGAACGCCGGCAGATGTACCTCGTGTCTCCAAATGAATCGGGTGGTCATCCTGGAATCCTCTACTGCTGACTAGTACCTGGATATGTTCAAAAGAGCACAGAGTGTAGTATCAGTACAACCGACCCCATGTACTGAGTAAGTGCCGAGCCTAACCTCGGCGAAGTAGTGACAAGGCTAAGGCGGGGCTTTAACGATAAACCTGTGATATTAGCATATATACGATAACACAATAAAATAATTCTACACGAACAAGAAAATATATCTGAGGCAATAATTATAAGACAAAAAGGAAATCCAGACACATCAATTCAAATACTGCAACAATAATAAAATAACACAACCGCCTCTTTCAGGCGTAAACTATAACCAACCCTCAAGAATTTCCAAGCTTTCCCACTTTATCTTTTAATAAAAGTAGTGCTAAAATATGAAAATAGTAATATAAAATAAAAAGTTTCAAATATTTGTTTTTCTGAAAACAAAACAGTAAAAGTAATCATTTAGCTTTTCAAATCTTTATTCTCTTTGAAAATCAGTAAATATATAAATGTCCTCCCTTATCGCTCCTTGTTGCGGCGTGCAACCCGCTCCCACCTGTCCTCCCTTATTGCTCCTCCCTATATATATATATCACCCTTATTGCTCCTGTTGCGGCGTGCAACCCGATCCCATATGTCCTCCCTTATCACTCCTTGTTGCGGCGTGCAACCCGCTCCCACCAGACATATCATATCAATTTATTCATAAAGAATTTCACAATTCAGGCCAAGCCTTTCACAATACTATTATTTCCACAATTTCAAACAGAAAATCATATATCTCGTAAGCTTTAACCAATATCATTTTACAATAAAACCAATCAGAATATAAGTAAACACCGTAACACTGTCAATCTAGCTCAATATTTATATACTATAATAAACTCAAGAGAACATCCAACATTTTTAACACACTTGCAACCACAATTGGAAATAATCCCATGAAACCCAATAACCACGCGAACCTCAACAATTATAAATAATAAACTGCATTTTTTTCTCATGACTTCATCATTAACCTCTCAACCATGAAACCAACAGGAATATCAAAATATATGCATTTATTTCATAAAAACATATATGCATTTATTTCATAAAAACAATGCCAACCTCTCAACCATGTTTATATCATAAGGAAACCAGCTCAAACAACCAATACTCTTGCCAAATAGTCACAACAATAACTAACAACAATTCAACAAGGCCAATTAGTCATAGAAACAATAATGAACATGTAACAGTTAAAACAATGATCGAATAAGTGGGGAACGGGAAAGGGGATCATGTATAACAACAATTTGGGTGGTGCATAGATACTCATCACCACACCTATACACCACGCCCATGCAGTTCACATAGCATAAAAGTGGGGAGTCCTATTCCCTCAAGCAAAAGTTAGACCAAACACTTACCTCAATTTCGCAGGCCACTCACTGCTCAATTATTGCTTTTCCTTTTGAATTCACCTCTAACTTGCTCGAATCTAATCAAAATTAACTTAATATCATTAACTAATGCTAAAGGAACTAACTTTATTGAAAAATATAATTTTTCCTAAGTTTTCTCAAAAAAAGTGAAAACCCGACCCCGGGCCCGCTTGGTCTAAACTCGGGGTTCGGACCAAATTACGTTTACCCATTCACCCACGAACCCAAATATACAATTAATTTCGAAATCCGACCTCAATTCGAGGTAAAGATTCGATTTTTATAAAATTCTCTAATTCTACCCAAACCCTCAATTTTTACCATGAAAATTCTTAGTTTTTGATTTAAAAGTGATGAAAAACAATGGGTAATTGAAGGAGTAAAGTTTAGAATTTATTACCTATGACATGGGGATGATATTTGGTGAAGCAATTCGTTCCTAGGGCTGTGGGGTTCGAAAATTTGAAGAAGAAGAAGTCGATCCGTTTTGTATTTATTTTCCTGCCAGCTATTCTGCCTCGTTCCTCGTGCCAAATAATCTCTAAACTCGATTGTTTTATATCCAATGGATTCTTTGTGAAATTCTAGTCAAGTTATGCTTTTGAATCACTCAATTTGACCTTATAATGAAGGAGATATGTAGGTTTTAATATTTGCAATTAGTGCAGATTTTTATACGCCGTCAGGGGCAATTGCGTAATTAACCTGAAAAATCTGGCAACCTTAGTAAAATGCCCATAAAACCCTCATACGATATCCAAATTCGTTGATTCCTTTTGCTACGGGTCCGTAATTACGACACGGATCTAATAATTCATTCAAAACATAAATCAGAGCTCATTTGTTCAATATGATATCATTTATGCTTGAAAAAACGACGTCGAAACATAAGAAAGAACGAGCGCAACACAACCCAAACCTATTTGAAACTCACCCGAGCCCTCGGGGCTCTAAATAAAACATGCACGTAAGTCTAAAAGCATCATACGGACTTGATCCTTCAATCAAATCATGAAAGTAACATGTAAAACAACGAATTAAACCTCAAAACTCATTATTTTCCTCAAGAACACTTATATAGTTCATAACTTTTTAACCGGATGTCCGAATCACATCAAACGAACTCCGTTTTGCACCAAATTTTACAGTAAACCTTTAAATACTATAACAAATCTGTACCGAGCTCCGGAACCAAAATACGGGCCCGATACTAATAGTTTCAAACATTAATTCTTTTCTTTATTTCATTAATATTTCAACAAAACAATTTCTTTCAAAAATTGATTTCTAAGACTTGGACCTCAGAATTCATTTTCGGGCATATGCCCGAGTCCCATAATTTACTGTGGACCTCCCGAGATCGTCGAATCACGGATCCGGGTCCGTTTACTCAAAATGTTGACCAAAGTCAACTTTTATCAAATTTAAAATCTAAAAATCACTATTTCTCATATATTCACATAAAAGCTTTCTAGTTTCGCGCCCGGACTGCATACGCAAATCGAGGTATTTAATTTTTAGTCTTTTATGGCTATTAAGCATGGAACAGAGTCTAATTTTATAAAATGACCCCTTGGGTCATCACACTATTATGCTTCATGCGTTCCATAGACTATGTCCATCATGGAATTTATTCTATTTGGAGCATTAGCAACTGAAATATATTATTTAGCTTTGGGTCAGCAAATACGCCTGCCAATATTTTACAAATGCATTATCACTTGAACTTCAAGTTCACATTTTCTTGTACGAGGATCTAGGTACACTTATAACAATTCATTCCATGATTACTTTTTCAACTGCCAATTTTCTCCCCCTAATGTTGGGATCACCAACACATATCCCAAACTTCTTTGGGAACCCATCTTTGTGCATTGTGGTATGATAATTAAATCATATAGCACATCTATATTTATAGATAAAACTTACTTGGTTCCTTACCCTGAACCAATTGTGATAGGGAGAATTTATCATAACTTGTCTAGATGCGTACAAGTGCTGCTATATGTTAAATAATACATCTCTTAGCTAATGGTTTAGCTATAATTGGAGGCATACAATTTCTCCTAAACAAAGTTGGATTTCAAACTAGCAATATCAAATTATCATACTTTATATTCTGGAACTGTGCTCTAATAATTTGAGCAATCAACCTTGCAAAATTCAAATTGTAAGTTGATAACAAACGCACATGTGATCATTAATAGATGCATCTATTAAAATCATATAATAGTAAACAGTCCACATGGAAGGTGATTGAGCCCATAAATATATATCACCTTTTATTCATTCCAGATTTGAAGGGATCCAATCCCAACCTAAACTGGTATATCATGCGAATAATCAGCACAAGAGAATTCTTGAAGAACCTTCTATTTCTTCAATATATGCCAATGTGAATTCTCAATAAATCTTTCGCACCATAATTGAACCGGGATGGCCAACCGGTCATGCCAACTGTTGTTTATTTCAGTAAATATTTAATTTACTATGGCATGTGATTCCATAATCATGCTTATACATCTGTAGAAAAAATAAAAGAAAAATCGGGTAACCTTTTATATTTACCCGGTATGATTATTGTAACGACCCAGCCGGTCGTTTTGTGTGTTGGGACTCCGTTCCCGTGAATGACTCTTTCCATAGAGGCTACTCGTGCCTTATGACTTGTGTTGACAGGTAGTTCGAGATTCAGAAGTGATTTGGCCAGTTCAGGAACACTTGGTTCCTGAAGGCTAGCCTATTTGGCTAATTTTGGTTCCGAGCAGCATTTTGAGAAAACGACCTCGGAATCAAGTTCTGACAGCTCCAACAGCTCCAGATGATGATTTCGGACTTGGGAGTGTGTTCGCCTCGGGTTTCGGAATTGGAATTCAGGATTTCATAAGATTTAGAATTCAGCCTGGAATTGGACCTCATGATATCATGGTCCGAATGGAGTTCGGGAACTGGAAATAGTTCCGTATAGTCATTTATGACTTGTCCTCAAAATTTGGGGTCATTCCGAGCAGTATAGACCCGTTCGGCGGATTGGTGAGCCATTTGAATTTTCTTGAAATCTTAAGTTTGAAACTAAGGGGTTTGGAGAGTGATTCCTAGTTTGGATGATGTTTTTAGTGTTCTGGGAGCTCGAGCGAGTCCGTCATATGATTTGGGATTGGTTGGTGTAATTTGTTGAGGGCTCGGGTGGGCCCAGGGGTCTCCCGGACCCCAAACGGGGTCAAAACCCAGCAATTTCATAGCTGGTGGGAATTTTCTGGTGTGGCCGCACCTGCGGTCCATGAGCCGTAGGCACGAGCTCGCACCAGCGGAAAACCAATCGCAGGCGCGACTCCAGCCGCAAGAGCGGCCTACCTCTCGCAGGCGCGGCTTCTTCTGCAGGAGCGGCCTTTCTTTCGCAAGAGCGGCTCCGTAGGCGCGACCTCCCTAGGGCCCAGGCCTTTATCGCAGGCGCGACCAATTTCACGCAACTGCGAGTCCTCACCTACGATCCAAAGTCCGCAAGAGCGAGAACCCCCAGTGCCCAGGCCCATCGCAGGTGCGACCCTTTTTTCGCAGGTGCGCACTTGCGCTCCAAAGGTCGCAGGGGCAGAAACTGTTGGGCAGTCCTATAAAAAGCCCCATTTCGTGAATTTCTTCCCAAACACAATTTTTCCTCCATTGTTGCACATCCCAAGAGCTCTAGAGCAGTGATTTCGGCCTAATTACTCAGGTAAGTAATTCTTTGGATTCCCGCATGTTCGTTACTTCAATTCTTGAAGAATTCCACTTCCATAATGCATGAGAATTCATAAGAAATGTTGGGAAAAATAGAGGGTTTTTGAGAAAAATTGAATTTCTAATTTTTGTGCCATTATAGGATGATTAATTGAGTTAATCTTCATCCTTAGGCGACGTATAGAGCATTTCTTCAAGAATCGTAATTTTCCGGACGCCGAGGCTCGGAGTTGAATATTCCAAGTACGTCAAGAATGTGTTTTAAGGGAAATCTTTGATAAATCCTCCTCGATTCCTCCTAAATTGATATAATTATGTGTTTTTGGCTAGTTGCGAGCCATCGAAGGTAATTCGGAGGATTCGTGCGTCTTGTTGATTGGTCCGTTGACCGGAGGAGTACTTGTCCAGGTGAGTCTCCTTTCCAAACTTTGTAAGGGGGAAATGTCCCCTAGGCTCCTTTTTGCTAATTGTGATTGTTGAGGGGGATGCGTACGTACCACGTGATGAGAGTCCGTACATGGAATCTATACTGTATGTTGGGTAGCCGTAGGACCCACGAGCATGTTCTAACTATTTTTTTGATATTATCTGATATTTTGTACAAGTTAATTGCCGGTATATGATGAAATGGAGCTATGATAGCTTTGAATTAAATGTACACATTATCCAGATAAGAATTATGAATTTCACCAATTGATTAATTGTGTTACTTCTGATGTAACTGATAAAGAGAACGGAGTAAATGAGATAAATCTAAATCCTGAGCTATTGAGCGAAACGAAGGTGGTTGTAAATCCTTCCTGTACTTGAATTATTCCACCATGGTGATATTATGAGAAAAGAGGATAATATGGATATAAAATCCTAACTTTGACTATCAAGAGAGATGCGAATATCCGATCCCGTTGAGCATTGATGAGTCGGTACCATGGTATCTACATATACACATATATATGCATTCATGCATTCATGGCCCCCGAGTCACAAGTATGATTCGTGATCGGGAAGAACTTATATTTTCATTAGCCCTTGAGTCACATGTTTAATTCGTGATCAGGGAGGAATTACACTTATATTTTTACCAGCCCCTGAGTCACAGGTTTGATTCGTGATCAGGGAGAAATCATACTTATTTTACCAGCTCCTGAGTCACAGGTTTGATTCGTGATCAAGAAAGAATTATACTACTATTTTCATCGGCCCCCGAGTCACAGGTATGATTCGTGATCGGGGA
>ML242252.1:0-38448 GCA_005239495.1 Nicotiana undulata
ACTAACAGAGGCTCTTGGAGCCTTGGAACACAGATATAGCTTAAATTACGTAAGATGACCTTTCGGGTCATCACAACTGGTCTGCTGTTTCAAAATAGAAGAAAAAGCAGCCAAGTCTAAGGTTCTTTTGCTACTGCTAAGTTAGGAGAATGAAGAAAAAGAGGTAAGGGAGGGGGTGGTCAGTGCGGCTTTTGGTGTAGTGGGAAGGGGTCCAATTTTTGTCTCTCCCCTTTTCTAAAAATAGAAGGTCCTTTTATAAGATTATGGTGTTTAGGGTTTTTAGATGTGAAGAGAGAGTATTTGGCCGATTTTGATTTGGGCTGGGGTAGATATGGGGCTTTTGGGGCAAGCGCGTGGGATGAAACGAGTATAGGGAGGAAACGGACTGCAGAAATCGACCCAATTTCATTAAGACTAAGCAACCTCCTTTTTGTGCTTAGCCACCAATTATTTAACCTAACATGCAATGCTAAAAATTGCAAAATTAACCTATTTAATGATTCATCTTACAATTGACTAAATTAATTAATTAAAAATGCATGTAAAAATTAGTAAAGTATTTTTTGTTGTGATTTTCATGATTTACGATATTCCTAAGATGCATGAACAATGCGACTAAATGCAAAAACAAATAAAGAAAAAGCTCCTAAAATTCATAAAACCAATAAAAATTATTTTTGAATTATTTTTAGGAGTAATTTCTTATGCGGGAAAATTTTAGGTGCTCACAGGATCTGGTAGTGTTCCCAATGAAAAGGGAAAGAATCCACACCAGGCTGGCCATGGTCGCCAAGACTTTAATGGAGGGAATCGAGGGACAGACATATACCATAGTCCCTATGATCATAGCCGACATCTACCAGGCTCTGGACCGCTGTCAGAAAGGGTTCAAGCATTCCGAAGGTTGCAATCTGCTACTACAGTGTGGTTATTGAAACATCTTCAAAAGGGTCAGTATCGCCAGGAGTTTCTGCGGAGGGCTTGGAACGATCATATTGCCTTCCATCATCCTAAGCGGATGACTTACATTCCGGACAGGTTTCCCCAACCAGAAAGTGCCAAAGAATGGTTAGAGTTCTTCGACAATCTGACCGAGGAACAAATACAGTGGATGTTTGAATGGTCCCCAACTAACGAGTTCATCATTAGGTCCAGGGTCATTCCTCACTTAGTGTTGATTGGGTTAAGAGGGATACACCCTTATGTCCCTATCCGGTTTATGAGGCAAGCAGGCTGGAAGCAGGTCATACCACGGGTTGCAAAATGATTCATTTCAGAGCATACTTTCAAGACGACGACATCCCTTACAGGTGCCAAGCTCAGCATATGTGGCACTGCAAGATCATTGTAGAAAAGGACACCATTGATCCATACAAGTATCACGCAGGGTGTGCACCCTTGTACCTGGAATGGTTAGAGGATAACTAAGATGGGACGGTGAAGCCAGGAACCAGTCGGAAAAATAGGATCATAGATGAAGATGCTGAGGCCCAAGTCAAATACAACAGATTGCGCAAGAGGGTTCATGACTCCGTGACTGAACATTGGGAGATACACGAGAAAAATATGAGGCTGATCAAGGAATGGAAGGAAATAGCTATCACCTCCAATAGAGGGTTAGAATACTTAGAGCAAGGTTTGGTAGAGCTGGAAGGTAAAATCATAAAAATGATCGACAATTGCAAGAATGCTGAAGGAAGCGAAGGAGGACATTTAGCTTGAGCCTACCTGCTGCTCGGTCTGTGCGAACTAGGGAATCTGGTTGATGGAGTTAGAAAGATTGAGTCCGGGGAAGGTCCTTCTGGGACCAGGTAGTCTAGATTTATTTGCTCTCCTAAATGTAATAAGGCCAAGTGCCAACAATGACTTATCTTTATTATCTTAGTGTCGTTTTGGGATTCGTCTATTTTTATATTAATGAAATAAGGCATTTATTGGCATCTAAGTTCTCCAAATCAACATGTCGCTAGGCCTACCTCGGGCACAACAAGGCTCCCAAATTAGGACGCAAATTTACCTTTCTGCGATATGTGTTTAAATACTGCAAATACTCTCTTCAGAATCCTTACTGACTTGGCTACCTTTTGTTTTTATTTTCATTCTTTTGATTATTCCCATTCCCCAAAGGTTGGTTCGTGCATACTGACATCATCAGCTTATCACATAAGATCCAGGGGCCCTCCACCTTCTCCTCATCCTAGTCCACCAAAAGGCAAAAGAAAGCAAAAATGGAAGATTTGAACAACACCAGAAAGGAAAACAACACAAAGGTTGAACATGCAGAAACTTCTGATGGTAGGGGTACTCAGGCCCCAAATAATGTAGTCTCACGGCTTGAACAAAAAATACTAGAAATCCAGGGTGATCTCGAGCATGTCCGGAATGTAGCAAACCTATTCTTCTCACTCAGTGTCCCAGACATCAGTCATACAAACACAGAACCTCGCACCACCTCAAAACACACCCAACAAGCGCCCACAAAATCCTCTTGCACCTCACCATTATACAACCCCACCACAAAATCAAACTATCCCGCCACAGTACCAGCAAAACACCTACCACACTCAACAAAATACCCCACCAGTCCTTTCTGAACCCCAGAATTCCACCAATGATCACCACTTTACTCAAACTCCAGGTCACCAAAGTAACCCTATATACGTGGAGAACCTACCTCACTCCATTCAACCCATCTCCTATGCACCGGAATCTGTTGAGACGGACATGGTCATTAAGAACCTGGTCGAGGAGCTCAAGAAGTTGACCAGCTGAGTTCAAGGCGTAGAACAAGGCAAAGGGATAGAAGGTCTGAACTATGAAGACCTATGCATACAACCAGATGTAGAACTGTCGGAGGATTACAAACATCCCAAGTTCGAGATGTTTCACGGTACAGGTGATCCCAAGGTTCATCTAAGGACCTATTGTGACAAGCTTGTCGGGGTCGAAAAGGATGAAAAGATCCATATGAAGCTTTTTATGAGGAGTCTTACGGGAGATGCCTTGTCTTGATACATCAGCCAGGATCCTAAGAAATGGTCCAATTGGGTGAGTGTTGATACCCAATTTTTTCTCAAAATATTTTTTAATTTTGCATATATACCTTCAAAATCATGCTTTCATAGCAATTGGTATTTTCTATAATTTTCCTATATTTTCATTAATTTATTTTAATTTATCTAGCATTTTTATTTCAATAATTAATTACAAAATTGAATTATAAATAATTTCAAAAACATTCTGGATTTAATTTATTATTTAGGGTCCTACTGAGACCAATTATTTCATAATTATCCAAATTGGCACCCCTAGGCTATAATTGCAATAACTTTGCAATTATAGTCTGATCATATATTTTATACTATTTTTTATCCAATAATTAGTCATTTTACATTTTTAATACAAATTAATCATTTTAATTTATTTCCTAAGCATTAATTTCAATTTTTTATAATTATCATCTATTTTATGAATTGTTTTTAGCTAATTTAAATGGGTATTTAACAATTAGCCACCATTATTTTAATTTTAGCCTGAAATTGGCCTAATCCCTAACCCAATAGACCCAAGCCCAATTCCTATACTACCCGGCCCAACCATGATGCAATATCGATCGTTGATCAAATCTGATCAACGATCCAAATAATCCATTTCCATAATTAAACCTAAAGACTACCCCCTTCCCCCTCTCATTTCACTCCCTCATTCCGCCGACTCGTCTCTCTCATCTCTCTCTAAACTCTCCACCTGCTGAGCCTATCTTTCTCTTCTCCGGTCGTCGCCTTGCCGGAAAACATGGTGGTGTCACCACCCACAGCCTCATCGCTCCATCTTTAACGAGTGTCACTACCTTTGAAGAACTCAAGTGAACCAGGGGCGGTTCACTCACCTCCTACGATCTCATGCCATTTTTCGGCCATCCATGGTCATCCGAGTAAGATCTTACCACTTTCCGGTTGAAACCAGTGATTTTTTGAATTTTTCTTCCCCTCTCTGGGTTTTCTTTGAAACCCTAACTTCTAAACCTTCCGATTTTTCTAGATCTGTAATAGATCTATACATATTTCAAGTTATTTTGATGTTTTCTTTAAAGGCTTTTCATTTTCCCTAAAACGATTTTTCATCTACCAAACTAGGGTTCCTGAAACCCTTTTCAAAATACCTTTTCTTCCTGATTTCTAGCATTATCGTATGATTCCCATCATGTTTATCATTATCTAAACCTTTTCCCTTTTGGTCTGATTTATATTTCTATAAACCCTAGGTTTTCGGTTTTAATTTTATATTCTAAGTGTGTCTTTGATGAAACGTTTGTGCATGTGATTGATTCTCATGGGTTTCCCAAGTCTCTATGATTTACCCTACTGTTTTCTTATTAGGCCTGGTGATTCTTTGTTTCTTCCGCTTATGTTGTGCTTGTCCTATTAATCTCCCTAATTGTTACTATCCTTGCTAACTGTGAGTATTAGGGTTTTGCTCTTGTCCTGTCGATTATACCATGTCTTATCTTTCTAAGTCTTTCAATTACCTGTTATGCCCTATGTGAATCCCTAATTTGTGTTTCTGATTTTTCCTAATGTGTGTCTATACCATTTAAATCAGTACTATTTTGACACTTTGAATAACTGTGATTCGTACTTTACAAACTTTTACACAATATTCTCTACTGATTTTGGGTATTTCCTTACTTGTGTGATATTCTCCTTGATTGATACTGATTCCCGGTGATTAGAACCTCATTCGAGGGTTCTCTCACTGATTTTCGGAATTAAACTATGTCCTGCCTTATTTCTAGGAATAAATCTGCTGTTAAATTAATTCATATACACTTTCCTTAATTATAATATTCTGAATTTAGTCTCATACCACATGCTCTATGCTTTTACTATTTGTTATATGTTAACATTAGCTTTTCAGCGATTTCTTTCCTTATTTATTACTGTTTATTACTGTTTGAACCATGACTCATTAATTAAAGGAAGTCTTAACATTAATTTGATCCTAATTGGTGTTTACTCCTATAATTATGTTGAACTATTATTTGTTACCTTATTCTCTGCCTATTTTCAAAACTATATATATCTATTCTCTCATTAGCACAGACACGAACACACACATTGTTCAACTCTCTCTTTTACACACATACATACACTCTATTGTTCTCCTTCTGATTACCTGGTATTATCAGTCGGCTGCAAGCCAAGACTGATTATTCTACTTGCCTACTCTTCATTCTGTGTTTGTCAACTCCTAACTGGTATGTCCTCAATTCAGTTTAAAGCTTCAAAAACAATATGTTTCTTTTGGTATTTCAATTATCTCATTTCTAATATGCTTTTACTTATGGGTTTGTTGTTCAATTTTCCATTAGTATGTATACTTTGCTACTTTAGTTCTTAATACCTCCCCTTTTAGCCTCATCATGGTTACTACCCCCCCCCCCCCTTTGCATGTTTCAACATGATTCTGCTTTGCTTCTTAGCCTACCACAATATGCACTATACGTTACTTAGTCTCTATGTAATCCTGAACACATGTTGTACCCAGAACCTTTTCTCCGAACCTATATGTGACTCTTCTTATTGTATGTTTTCCCTATTTGCTTCATACTTGTTCCCTACCCCTCAGTCCCTGCCTGTGATTGTTAAACTGGTTTGTTTCTTATTTCTTGTTCTATGAGTACTGTTCTGATCCTGAGACTCTGATTGTCTTCCCCTTTTCATTTCGAATTGTTTTCACTAAAGTAACACTCTTCCATTGTTCTTCAAAGCCTATTTCAACCAAGTTATTTTCAAAAGTTGTTTTCCTACTTAACCTTTTCAAAAACTATGTCAAGCACTCTCACTATACTCTTAGAAACTTAGGTTCTGCCCCTCTAATGTGTGACTGCTTAGGGATCCCTATGAGATCCATCTGAACTCTGATGCATTAGAGCTGGCCTTTCCACACTGCACTTACTCATTATGGTTATGGAAATCTGGGTGTGAGCACTGCCCGGGATCCCCTGAGGTCCTTAGGGAACTCTAACACACCCGGATTATATGAAAGGCTGCGAAACTTGCTGGCATTGAGGATTCTGGAAACTCTGGTCCTATTGGTAGGCTCCCTATAGTATAATTTCTTAATTTTTTCTATTCATTTATGTAATTCGTGCAAATGGCCTGTAATAATTATTTGTAAACAACTATTGGGGATGGATAGTGAAAAGGGAAATGGGGAGCTACGCATGTTATAGATATTAAAGGGTAAAAATCATGTCCTTGGGCTTATATTCCTACTTGCGCAATAGAACTCATGTTTAGGACAACATGTGCAAATCATGCATTATAAATCATGCTTCCTAGGTCTCATGTCTATTGTTTCAGCATATCACTTGATGTTACTGCCATATAACTTAGAAAGGTCCTGTGTTAGGGTAAATGATGCTAATAATTGGTATCTTCTGCAATCATGCTTCATGCTGCCATGCACACTTAGAAATCCTGTTCTAGGATAAGTAACACTAATAAACTGTCACTCTTGCATCTTCTAAAATCATGCCTAATGTTGTAATTGTGTTCATTTAGAAATCCATCTTAGGAATTCTGCATATGTATCATGCTGCATCTCTACCTGTGCATTAGATATCATGTTATAGGGTTTTATTCGCTCAACTACACCTAGTCTAACTACTGATGCATAAAAAGGTATAAATCAACATCACTCAGTTTTCTCTAAAATAACTGGCAATAATTCTGTGCTTTGCAACACCTAGAATAGCATGTTTACGTAATAATTTACAACAGTCTCTCTAACAATTCTGGTAATTATTAATACGATGTCCCATACCTAGGCAAGCCTTAGGTGATATATTTGTTAAAAACGTGAAATCTGCTTCTTTGTGTATACTGCCAAACAGGTCTTAAAATCAGTAGGCAAACTGATTAGGGCCCGTTTCTGAGTTATAAAGCAAGTCTGCATATCTGCTCATGTTCTGAATTCACCTAGACACCATGTCTTAGGATTCTAATTAACAATACTGCCCTTACATGTGTTTGAGTCGTGTTGTCTATTTGCATTACTTGTGGAGGTAAAGTTGAGCCTCTTGTCTGCTCTTCTCTGTTCCAAATTATTGAAGTCCTATGTGTTTTGTTTGTCGCCTTAGTATTTTTCCTTTGAACCTGAGCGTCTGCCTAGAACTGCCTTATCGGTAGAGGTCCTAAACTCCTCCAGGGCCATTAGGAAATGACGGGTAACAACACGCAATAGAGGTCGATGACCAACACTCGCTTTAATAACCGCTAAGGGGTGGGAAGGGTATATATGGATATGATGGCCGGTGCGCTAATACAATGTGTAGCCCCTCTTTTAGGAGTGATTACCGGGTATTGTACTGATGTGATCCATATGGAAAACAACCTAGGACTCCCCCTATCTTTTATATGCATATTTAGATCATAACTCTTTCAAAAAACCTTACTTAAACATTAAATATATTTAAAACTTTTGTAACAAATGTGTGCTTAGACTGCGAATCTTTCAAAACTATTTACTTGTCTAAACAATTAATTGCCTACTTGCTACGTGCTTAGATTCACAAAGTTGTTTGGCCGGGAACCACAGTTGTGGACTTTGAGGGGTGCCTAACACCTTCCCCTTGGAGTAATTTCAATCCCTTACCCTTTCTATGGTTGTCTAAATCTTGTTTGTAAATGACCCCAAATTGGTGCCCTAACGCACCTTAATTCGTTAGGTGGCGACTCTTTGAATCCTTGTATACCCCTTTCCCAAAAGGAAATGAGTTATCCCAATAATTTCAAGACCCCGACTTATCCGAAAGGAGGTGTTGAAAAAGGTGGCGCGACAACATGGCGACTCTGCAGGGGATTTTAGGCTTTTACCATAACAAACCTCTTTGTGAATTTGAACCTCGTCACTCTCCCCTTATATGCAATTAATTGTTTATTTCCTTCAAGCGTTTAATTTTTCTCAAAGGCAAAACTGACATGTTTCCTTGTTCCCTTTTGTAATCATTTTTTAAATTATAACTGTTGTATTTACTGCTTTCACAACGTGCAAATACATGACTACATGCCTTTATTTTACTATTGCATAATCATGATCAACATCATACTCCACTCGTGCCAAAACAAATCCTATAGCAACGCTTGATGAGTGGTTGCGCCCTTCCTATTTTTATCACCCCTAAATTCGGAAAGGCTTATTTGCGGTAAAACTAGTCGATCAGCGGTGCAGTCGACGGTTCCGTGCCTTTCCCCCTTGAGTTGTCCGCTCAAGGGTACCAGTCTAATACCCCATAGAAACCTTACTCTGTTATACTATTGCATGCATCATGGTCAAACCTAGATAGGCTAATGTGTTGTTCGCATAACGGCCTTTAAGACAACCTTGTCCAAAGTCCCCTGGGTTTTCATAAATCCTAACGGGCATCATCACGTTCTGTGCATTTATTTGGAGAACTAAATGCCTATATGCTAATCATAGATGTTAAATAGTCAAGTTTGGTGGGGGTAAGGGCCTAATCATGTTTATCTTGTAGAAATATGAGGCACGAAGTCCCTAGACTCACATGGTTACCAACATTCACCCAAAGCTTCTGAGTTGGTGGGAGGATCTTCACTCTTAAGACACTTGTCAATAAATACTTGGGTAACCTACTGTCTCTCTTAGACGTTCAACCCAACAACATGTTGATCGAGGCTGCCACTTTATTCTGGGATAACAAAAGAGCCGTCTTTCATTTTGGGGACATTAAAATGACACCGTTGCTAGAAGAAATAGGATGACTGGCGGGGTTAGTCTGGGAAACTCCTAGGTTGTTAGTGCCTGAAAACCGCACAGGCAAAGGTTTCTTGAAAATGATGGGTCTAAAGAAGATAGCAGAGTTAGAGTATATGAAGAAGTCGTACATTCCTTTTGAATACTTATATGAAAGGTACGGCCACAACAAGTCATATCGTACCTACCATGACGAATTCTCCATCACATCTTTGGGACATATTCACCGTAGGGTATTTGTCTTCATTGTTTGCTTCCTTGGGTTGATCGTGTTTCCAACAAAGAAAGAAAGGATCCACACTAGGCTGGCTATGGTAACCAAAACCTTGATGAAGGAATTGGTGGGCAGACTTTCAGCATCGTCCCTATGATCCTCTCATACATTTATCGAGCCTTAGAACAATGTCAAAGAGGAGCTAAGCACTTCGAAGGTTTCAACCTGTTACTATAACTCTGGTTCTTAGAACATCTCCAAAAGGGCCAGTACCGGCAAGAATTTTCGCGAAGGGCATAGGACGACCACATTGCTTTCCATCACCCAAAGCGAATGACATATATTCCCGACAGGTTTGCTCAACCCAAGACTGCCAAAGAATGGGTAGAGTTCTTTGATAATCTGACTGAGAAGCAAGTACAGTGGATGTCCGAGTGGTTTCCAACAGATGAATTCATTGTCAGGGCTAGGGATGCACCATTCTTGGTACTGATCGGTTTGAGAGGAACATATCCTTACGTCCCTCTCCGGGTTATGAGACAAGCAGGAAAAAAACAAATTATACCAAGGGTCGACAAGATGAGCCATTCCCGAGCCGACTTTCAGGATGATGATACTCCTCACAATAGCCAAGCCCAACACATGTGGCACTGTAAGATCATAATGGAAAAGGACACTATTTAAACAGACAGATACCACGCAGGCTGTACACCTTTCTACTTAGGGTGGTTAGAAGACAACTAGGACGGTTTAGTCAGGCCAGGGTTCAGCCGAGGCCACAGAATCATAGATGAGAGAGTCGAGTCTCAGGTCAAGTATAATCAACTGCGCAAGAGGATCTGTGAATGTGAGAACGAGCACCGTGAGATACATTAAACCAACAAGAGATTGATTGAAGAATGGAAAGACATGGCCATCTGTTCCAACAAAAATCTGGAATACTTGGAGCGAGGCATAGTCGAGTTGGAGGGTAAAATCATCAAAAGAGTTGAAGACTGTCAAAATGCTGAAGGGAACGAAGGTGGACATCTGGCCAGAGCATATTTACTGCTAGGACTTTGCGAGCTGGGGAGCCTGTTCGATGGAATCAAGGATGCCGAGTCTAGGGAAGGTCCTTCTGGGACCAAGTAGGACATGATTTATTTTTTCGCTTTATCAATGTAATAAGGCCAATGGCCATTAGTGACTTTATTTCTTGTTTTAGTATCGTTTTGGATTCGTCTATTTTTACATTAATGAAAGGAGGCATTCCGACATTTAAGTTCTCCAAATCAATTTGTCGCTAGGCCTACCTCGAGCACAACAAAGCTCCCAAATTAGGACATGCTTTATATTCCCGCACTATGTGTTTAAATACCGTAATATTTTTCATAATCCTCACTGACTTGGTCATCTTTTGTTTTTGTTTTTGTTTTCTTTCCTTTTATTATTCCCCTCCCCAAAGGTTGGTTCGTGCACTCTGGCATCATTATCATCATACTACACAAGATCCAGGGGCCCTCCACCCTCTCCTCCTCCTAGTCCTCCCAAAGGCATAAACAAAGGCAAAGGGAAAATGGAAGATTCAAGCAATATCAAGAAAGAGAATACAGTTGAACGAATAGAGGCTGATGACGACCAGGGTAATCAAGTTCAGAACGAGGCTATGTCACAGCTAGAGCAAAGGTCAGTGAAGCTCCAAGGGGAGCTTGAGCAGATCCGGAATTTGGCAAAGTTATCCTTCACACTCAGTGTGCAAGATGTCAACCATCCTAACACCCAAAATCCCATACCTCCTCAAAACATCCCAAACAAACAGAATCATCCTGCAACTCATCACCACTCCACTCCACCAAAGAATCAAACTCTTCCACCACAATACAATGCTTTCCGCACTCCAAGAAATACTCCACTACTCGTCCCCGAGCCACAAAACTCCACAAATGACCACCTCTACACCCATGCACCATGCCATCACAACAACCCCATCTACGTGGAGACTCTGCCGCACTCCACCCAACCCATTTCATACACACCTGAGTCTAGTGAAAAGAATTTGCTTATCAAGAATTTTTGAAAGAACATAAGAAGCTGACCAGTCGGGTTCGAGGTGTTGAGGGAAGCAAAGGAGTTGAAGGGCTGAACTATGAAAACCTTTGCATAAAGCCCGATGTCGAACTGCCCGAGGGGTACAAACCTCCTAGGTTTGATATGTTCGATGGTACATGTTATCCGAGGGTTTATCTGAGGACCTACTGTGATAAACTGGTTGGAGTAGGGAAAGATTAAAAGATTCGCATGAAGTTGTTTATGAGGAGCTTAACAGGGGATGCTCTGTCTTGGTACATCAGCCAAGACCCCAGGAAATGGTCGAATTGGGTAAGCATGGCGTCAGACTTCATGAACCGATTCAGGTTTAATACGGAGAATGCGCCAGCCGTGTTCTACATTCAGAATCTTAAGAAGAAGCCCACATAAACTTTTCGCAAGTATGCCACTCATTGGAGATCTGAAGCAGCTAAAGTCAGGCCTGCCTTAGACGAAGAACAAATGAATAAGTTCTTTGTCCGAGGGCAAGACCCACAGTATTATGAGCAGTTGATGGTAATTGAGAACCACAAATTCTCTAATATTATCAAGTTGGGCGAAAGGATTGAGGAAGGAATTAAAAGCGGAATGGTCACTAACTTTGAAGCCTTGCAAGCTACAAATAAGGCCCTATAGTCTGGTGGTGTGTCTAAGAAGAGGGATGTGGAAGACGTGATGGCTGCATAGAGAACCAAATCCCCATTGAAATATCAAACCTACCAAACGCCTCCACTTTCATATCAGCCAGCACCTTCAGAAACTTACCAAGCACCCTCGCCCACATATTAATCAGCACCTCCACCGACATATCAGTCCCCTCTTCCACCTACATGCCAGCCATAATCTACTAGATATTCCCAACCAACTCCTGTTTACTATACCTATAACTCCCAACCGTCCCACTATCAGCCACCTCCTGCTCACCAAACTTTCCTAGACCTCGACCAAATTTTGATCGCAAACCTCCTAAACAATACACTGCCATTTCTTAACCTAACGACCAACTGTATGAGAAACTGAAAGTTGTTGGTTATATCACTCCCATCCCCGCTGCAACCCCTGAGAATACCTCTCAATGGGTTAATCCAAATAAAATATGTGCATACCATTCTGGCATGAAGGGACACACGATTGAGGAATGTCGCTCGCTGAAAGATAAAATACAGTCTTTGATTGATAACAAGATCATTGTAGCAAAGGAATCCACAACCAATGCCGCAACAATCCACTCCCAGACCACAAGGGATGAGGCATCAACATGATCGAGGTAGAAGAAGATTGGGACACAGAGGGGTCGATTGGGTTGATCATAGAAGGCGACGACCCAAAGAAGCCGGCGGTTACTCTTAAACCTATCATAGTCCAAATTCAGCCATCCGAAGGGGTTGAGATAATTGTATGAGTACCTTTTGAGTTTGAAGCAGCGCCACCTGCAAAGGCATCTGCGCCGTTTGATGTCAAATTTATGCCACCTGCAAATGCGCCTGCACCATTTGAGGTTGAGGTTATGCAACCTGTTAGGGCATCTGTTCTATTCGAAGTGAAAGTAGTTGCACCAATCATAGTGGCGGTGTCAACCACGCCACCCATTTACACCAATGTTGTACCATGGGATTATGTAGCTGAGGCAAGGAGGAAAGGCAAGGTCAAGATTGAAGAAGCTACTGCTGCACAAGGAATGACAAGGACCGGCAGGGTCTATACACCTGAGCACTTGGTTGAATCGAGCAAGAAAGCTTCCAACAAGGCACCCGTCATTGAGACAGGCCCAGACGATCTTTGGAGGAAGGTGCAAGACAAAGAATACTCAGTCATCGATCAGTTGAACAAAACCCCATCCCAGATATCTATTCTGTCACTACTGCAGAATTCGGAGACGCACATGAATGCTTTGATGAAAGTGTTGAACGAAGCATATGTGCCAAATGACATCACTAGTGGGGAACTGGCGAACATGGTAGGTCAAGTGCTGGAGAGTCATAAGATTACTTTCCACGAGGACGACCTGCTGCCTGAAGGATTAAGTCATAACAAAGCGATGTACATCATTGTGCAATGTGAGGACTACTTCCAGGATTCTGATTGACGGGGGATCCAGCCTCAATATTTGTCCATTGACAACGCTCAAGAAATTGGGCAAGCGATTATACGAGATCAAAGAAGGGTCTATGAACGTGAAAGGTTTCGACGGTTCTCAAAGGTCGACCATCGGCGAGATCAGCCTTTGTTTGAAAATGGGGCCCACATGGTTCGAAGTTGATTTTCAGGTGATAGACATATCAGCGTCCTACAATCTGCTACTAGGATGGACATGGATACATGCCGCTAGGGCCGTGGCATCAACGCTGCATCAAGAAGTGAAATTTGAATGAAACAAGAAGTAATCATCCACGGAGATGGAGGCAATCCTATTTACAGTCGCCAGGCCATTCCGGTGGTTGAAGGTAGAAGGAAACTGGGTGGAGAAACCTACCACCTTATTGAATGGGTCAACGCAATAGAAAAAGAAAAATGGTGGGATAATAAAATAGCAAGCATGATGAGCTGGAGAGGGTACGAGCCGGGTAAAAGGCTTGGCAAGAATCTCCAAGGGATCTCCAAACCGATACAGCTCAAGCGTCATGGCACCACTTTCAGTCTGGGATACAAATATACTTGGGAAGAGTTCAAGAACTGGTCGCCACCCTGGCGCGGTCCTAATTACCCATTAGAGAAGCCAATACCACATCTCGATCAGACCTTTCAGCAGGCCGATGTTATATGGGGGTCAGAGGAAGAAGAAGAACTTGCAGCATTAAAGAACCTATTCCTGAAAGAGGATTACATGGACTGTTGCGTCACTTTTGAGGAGGAGGGGGAGGAAGGCTCTTCCATCCAGGCCGTGAGCAGAGGAGCATCTCTTAAGAACTAGACTATCAGAACAGCCAGGGCCCGACGAGTCTCGGGGTAGCAAGGCTGAACAATCACCATTTACTTTTCATTTGCTAAATGATTTCCTTTTCGCATTTTTCATTTCTGCAATAAGATCTTCAATGTTCTAAAAACATTTATTCATCTTATCAAAAGCACGTTCATGTTTTATGAATCAATATTTATTATTATCATTTTCTCTCATTACTTTATCTATACAACATTACTATTACTTGTCTCGATGAACCAAAGAATGTGACATGCAACGAGACAACACAACAGAAGGACATTGATTCAGAAGAATAGGATGATATACCTGATGAAATTGTCAGAGAAGTCGAGAACTTTAAGAACATACCTAAGTCTAACCTGGACGAAACCGAGGTAGTCAACCTTGGTGATTAAGATAATGTCAAAGAAACTCGCATCAGCATTCATTTGTCATCATCAGAGAAAGAGGAATATACGCAGTTCTTGAATGAGTGTGAAGATATATTTTCTTGGTCGTACGATGACATGACTGGTCTGAGTACATCCATTGTGGCTCACAAATTGCCGATCAATCTAATGTACCTGCCGGTAAAGCAAAAGCTCAGAAAATTCAAGCCTGATATGAGTTTGAAAATCAAGGAGGAAGTTACCAAGCATATCAACACCAAGGTTCTCAGGGTAGTTGAGTATTCAACATGGTTAGCCAACATCGTGCAAGTGCCTAAGAAGGATGAAAAGGTCAGGGTTTTTATCGACTGCCGGGATCTCAATCGGGTCAGTCCGAAGGATGATTTCCCTCTTCCAAACAAACACTTCCTGATTGACAATTGCGCCAAGCATGAACTTCAGTCGTTCGTGGATTGTTTCGCTGGTTACAACCAAATATGGATGGATGAGGAATACGCTGAGAAAACAACTTTCATTACGCCGTGGGGAGTATATTGCTACAAGATGATGCCATTCGGCCTGAAGAATGCTGGGGCCACCTATATAAGAGCTATGACCACTATCTTTCATGATATGATACACAAAGAGATAGAGGTGTATGTGGACGACGTCATTATCAAATCCAAGAATTCCACCGACCACATAGCCAATCTGAGGAAGTTCTTCAATAGGTTGCGGAAATATAATTTGTAACTAAACCTCACAAAGTGTGCATTCGGGGTTCCTGCTGGGAAATTGCTCGGGTTCATTGTCAGTCGTCGAGGGATAGAATTGGATCCGTCAAAGGTCAAGGCCATACAAGAGTTACCACCACCGAGGAACAAGAAAGATGTGATGAGTTTCCTAGGCTGCCTTAACTACATCAGTCGGTTCATAGCAAAATCCACGGTCATATGTGAACCAATCTTCAAGATGTTGAAGAAAGATGTTGCGACCAAATGGACCGAGGATTGTCAAAAGGCCTTCGACAGAATTAAGGAATACTTGACAACACCGCCAGTCTTGGTACCGCCAGATCCAGGTAGACCTTTGCTACTCTACCTCGCAGTATTAGATGGAGATTTCGGTTGCGTTCTGGGGCAGCACGACGAGAGAGAAAGAAAAGAACATGCTATTTATTATCTAAGTAAGAAGTTCACTCCATACGAGGCTCGGTATTCTTTATTGGAAAGTACATGCTATGCTCTAACCTGGGTAGCACAAAAGCTGAGGCATTACTTTTGTGCCTACACAACATATCTCATATAAAGGATGGATCCCTTGAAGTACATCTTCTAGAGGCCCATGCCCACCGGCAAGCTAGCGAAGTGGAAAATCGTGTTAAGTGAGTTCGACATTGTCTATGTGACTCAGAAAGCAGTCAAAGGGCAGACGTTAGCAGGCCATCTTGATGAAAACCCTGTGGATGGGGAATACGAACCATTGAAAACGTATTTTTCCGATGAAGAAGTGTCATTCATAGGAGAAGATATTGCAGAATCCTATGACGGTTGGAGAATGTTTTTCGAATGGAGCGGTGAACTTTAAAGGAGTCGGCATTGGAGTTGTCCTAATATCAGAAACTGTTCAACATTATCCGGTATCTGCTAAGCTCAGATTCCCCTACACCAACAATATGGCAGAATATGAAGCCTGCATCTTATGGCTCAACATGGCCATTGATATGAATGTTCAGGAGCTGTTAGTGATTGGTGACTCAGACTTGCTAATACACCAATTACAAGAAGAATGGGCTACTAAGAATTCCAAGATACTTCCGTATCTGCACCACGTGCAGGGATTGAGAAAGAGGTTCACGAAGATAGAATTTTGGCACATCCCCAGAATTCAGAATGAGTTCGCCGACGCATTGGCCACCCTATCGTCCATGATACAGCATCCAGATAAGATTGTCATTAACCCTATTCCAGTGAAGATCCATAGCCAGCCGACCTACTGTGCCCATGTTGAAGAAGAAGTAGACGGAAAACCATGGTTCCATGACATCAAAGAGTATTTGTCAAAAGGAGAATACCCAGAGCTTGCAAAGCACACTAAAAAATGCACGCTCTAGAGTTTGTCCAACAACTTCTTTCAAGGCGGATGAATCTTGCACAGGGGACTCATGATTTGGGATTACTGAGATGTGTTGATGCAAAGGAAGCCTCTAAGATACTGGAGGAGATACATGTTGGGACATGTGGACCACATATGAATGGCTTTGTCTTAGCAAAGAAGATATTCAGGGCTGATTATTTTTGGTTGACCATGGAAACAGGTACATGTAGATATGATAATGGTACCCCCAACCGAGCTCAATGCAACAAGCTCACCTTGGCCATTCTCCGCCTGAGGAATGGACGTTATTGGACCGATCGAGCCTACCTCCTCAAACGGACACAGGTTCATCTTGGTAGCAATTGATTATTTCACTAAATGGGTTGAAGCAACATCTTACAAAGTAGTGACTAAGAAAGTCGTGGCAGACTTTGTCTGTGGCCGTATTATTTGTTGGTTCAGAATTCCCGAATCAATCATCACCGACAATAGTTCCAATATCAACAGCGACCTGATGAAATCTATGTGCGAGACCTTCAAAATCAAGCATAAGAATTCTACAGCATATAGACCTCAAATGACTGGAGTTCTAGAAGCCGCCAACAAGAACATCAAAAAGATACTGAGGAAGATGATATAAAATCACATTCAGTGACATGAGAAGTTATCATTTACCTCATTGGGATACCGCACCATAGTCCTCAAATCAACCGGGGCAACCCCTTAATTGCTGGTTTATGGTAAAGAAGTTCCCGCTGAAGTGGAGATTCCTTCCTTGAAAATCATACAAGAAGTTGAGCTCAACGATGCAGAATGGGTAAAGAGTCATTATGAGCAACTAGACCTCATAGACGGGAAAAGAATGAATGCAGTATGTCATGGGAAACTTTATCAGAATAGAATGACCCGAGCTTTCAACAAAAGAGTCAAACCATGATAGTTCACACCAGGGCAGCTGGTGTTGAAGAAAATCTTTCTACATCAAGATGAATCCAAAGGGAAATTTTCTCCCAGCTGTCAAGGTCCGTATATGGTTCACCGAGTTCTAACAGGAGGAGCTCTTATACTTCTAGAAATGGATGGAGAAGTGTGGCCAAAGACAATCAATTCAGATGCAGTCAAACGCTATCATGTGTAATCCTTTATGCTTTTATCAATGATGTAAATTGAACTACGCCTGACCTGATTCCCGTTTAAGAGGGGATACGTAGGAAGCCCTATGGGTTTGGTCATAATTCAATAAAAAATTCATTTTCCCCCGCAGTTGGAAAGTGGGGCAGAATTTTGAGGAGGACCCTCAAATTTCCGAAGCAAGTTCAGCCAATTGTCGCACGAGCAACAGTCAAAAGCGTCTAACCATCAAACTGGGGCAGAATTTTGAGGAGGAACCTCAAAATTCCGTAGCATGAGATGTTGCAATCTCTTGAACTGTGTCACGTTCTTCGGTTCATCTAAACTGTTTTAAAATATATGTTTATACTATATCCTTACAAAATCATGCATACTTACTCTTGAAAATAGCTTTGTTTAGCAAACGCTACCCTGATGATATGAACAAGATCATCAAACCAAGTGTACGAGTCATCAAAGCCAGCGAGGATACGAACCAACCTTCCCCATTTACAGGACTCACGATTTTTCTTTGGATGCAGGAACAAAGAATAAAACACGCAAAGAAGTCATAAATCGCAACACAGTTGCAAATGCTAAATCTTACTGTCCACACAAAGAACGAACATGTTGAGAGTTACGAAAACCATCGCACTTGACGACATTTGCCATCATCACAAACAAACAATGCTCCGCAGTCACAATGCCCACAATACCGCAATCTACTATTAGCTAAGAAATTCCACATTCATTTACTTAATCTTGCATAAGGCTAATTTTCTGCCTTCCACTTGCATACGGCTAACTTTCTGCCTTCCTCTGCATAAGGCTACTTTTCTGCCTCCCGTTTGCATGAGACTAAGCTTTGTCTCCATCTGCATGAGGTTAATCTCTACATCCATCTGCATAAGGCTAATTTTCTGCCTCCCGTTTGCATGAGACTAAGCTCTTTCTCCATCTGCATGAGGTTAATCTCTACCTCCATCTGCATAAGGCTAACTTTCTGCCTTCCACTTGCATAAGGCTAATTTTCGGCCTTCCTCTACATAAGGTTAACTTTCTACCTTCCCCTGCATAAGGCTAACTTTCTGCCTTCCACTTGCATAAGGCTAACTTTATGCCTTCCTCTGCATAAGGCTACCTTTCTGCCTTCCGTTTGCATGAGACTAAGCTCTGTCTCCATCCACATGAGGTTAAGCTCTACCTCTATTTACATAAGGATACCTTTCTGCCTTCTCTGCATAAGGCTACCTTTATGCCTTCCTACCTACATGAGGCTAAGCTCTGCCTCCAATTTACTTTTTCATCGAGACTAAGCGCTGTCTCTCTAGCACTATTTAATTTGCTTTACTTTCAGGCTAAGCTCTGCCCTTCAATTCGCAAGACTAAGATCTGTATTGTCAGCATCATATTACTGCATTTCATGGGCTGAAATATCGCCAACTTATCCAAAGGCGTCATCGTTTGGAGGCACCATCTTCATGGCCCGAGAACACCATGTCATGGCCTGAGGATCTCTCTCAATCTTGTATGTCATTATTCAAAGGCGTCATCATTCGGAGGCACCATCCTCATAGCCCGAGAACATCATTTCATGGCATGTGAATCCTTCGTCAAATAATTCATGGCCCAGGCCATCATGGTCTGAGGACGTCATCCTTAATCGTCCGAAGACAATGTTCATAGTCCGACGGGAACTTGCATCATGTTTAAATATTTCGCACAATATGTGCTTGTATTGTTTTACTTTTGCAGGTAACCCGGCAAGCGACGACTATCCTAGCAGGAGCGGTCCCGCTCCAGTTCTCCCAACCGTATCAAACCTAACCTTTCATGTAAACCATCCAGCCCTATATGTCGCGTCCATTCTTGTTATAACTCCATCAGTATACTTCGCTGATAGGTTCGTAACTACATACAACCCGATTCCTATAAAACCAGGGATATGTAGGCAACTCAGAAGCAAGGGTGCGACCTAAATCTCTCTAAATTGTTTCGTTCGGCACCCAATTTTTCCTCAAAATATTTTTAAATTTTACATATATACCTTCAAATCATGCTTTCATAGCAATTGGTATTTTCTATAATTTTCCTATATTTTTATTAATTTATTTTAATTTATCTAGCATTTTTATTTCAATAATTAATTACAAAATTGCATTATAAATG
Source organism: Nicotiana undulata (assembly GCA_005239495.1). Lineage (NCBI taxonomy): Eukaryota > Viridiplantae > Streptophyta > Magnoliopsida > Solanales > Solanaceae > Nicotiana > Nicotiana undulata. The sequence goes on from ML242252.1 coordinate 19,724, forward strand.
ATTTCAAAAATATTTTTGGATTTAATTTATTATTTAGGGTCCTACTGAGACCAAATTATTTCATAATTATCCAAATTGGTACTCTTTGGCTATAATTGCAATAACTTTGCAATTATAGCCTAATCATATGTTTTATACTATTTTTATCCAATAATTAGTCATTTTACATTTTTAATACTAATTAATCATTTTAATTTATTTCCTAAGCATTAATTTGTTTTTTTTTATAATTATCAGCTATTTTATGAATTGTTTTTAGCTAATTTAAATGGGTATTTAACAATTAGCCACCATTATTTCAATTTTAGCCTGAATTGGCCTTATCCCTAACCCAATCGAAATAACCCAACAGACCCAAGCCCAATACCTATACTACTCGGCCCAACCATGATGAAATCTCAGCCGTTGATCAAATCTAATCAACGGTCCAAATAATCTCTTTCCATAATTAAACCTAAAGACTACTCCCTTCCTCCTCTCATTTCACTCCCTCACTCCGCCGACTCTTCTCTCTCATCTCTCTCTAAACTCTCCACCTGCTGAGCCTATCCTTCTCTTCACCGGTCGTCGCCTTGCCGGAAAACATGGTGGTTTCACCACCCACAGCCTCATGGCTCCATCTTTAACGAGTGTCACTGCCTTTGAAGACCTCAAGTGAACCAGAGGCGGTTCACTCACCTCCTACGATCTCATGCCATTTTCCGGCCATCCATGGTCGTCCGCGTAAGATCTTACCACTTTCCGGTTGAAATCAGTGATTTTTTGAATTTTTCTTCTCCTCTTTGGGTTCTATTTGAAACCGTAACTTCTAAACCTTTCGATTTTTCTAGATCTGTAACAGATCTATACATATTTCAAGTTATTTTGATGTTTTCTTTAAAGGCTTTTCATTTTCCCTAAAACAATTTTTCATCTACTAAACTAGGGTTCCTGAAGCCCTTTTCAAAATAGCTTTTCTTTCTGATTTATAGAATTATCGTATGATTCTCATCATGTTTATCATTTAGTCTGATTTGTTTTTGCTAAAACCCTAGGTTTTCGGTTTTAATTCTATATTCTAAGTGTGTCTTTGATGAAATGATTGTGCATGTGTTTGATTCTCATGGGTTTCCCAATTCTATAGGATTTTACCCTACTTTTTGCTTATTAGGCCTGCTGATTCTTTGTTTCTTCCGCTTATGTTGTGCTTGTCCTATTAATCTCCCTAATTGTTACTATCCTTGCTAACTGTGAGTATTAGTGTTTTGCTCTTGTCCTGTCGATTATACCATGTCTTATCCTGCTATGTCTTTCAATTACTTGATATGCCCTATGTGAATCCCTAATTTGTGTTTCTGATTTTGCCTAATGTGTGTCTATACCGTTTAAATCAGTACTATTTTGACTCTTTGAATCTTTGAATAACTGTGATTAGTACTTTACTGACTTTTACACAATATTCTCAACTGATTTTGAGTATTTCCTTACTTGTGTGATATTCTCCTTGATTGATATTGATTCCCTATGATTAGAACCTCATTCAAGGGTTTTGTCATTGATTTCCGGAATTAAACTATGTCCTGCCTTATTTCTATGAATAAATTTGCTGTCAAATTAATTCTTATACACTTTCCTTAATTAGAATATTCTGAATTTAGTTTCAATCGCATGCTCTATGCTTTTACTATTTCTTATATGTTAACATTGGCTTTTAAGTGATTTCTTTCCTTGTTTATTACTGTTTATTACCGTCTGAACCATGACTCCTTAATAAAAGGAAGTCTTAATATTAATTTGATCCTAATTGGTGTTTACTCCTATAATTATGTTGAACTATTATTTGTTTCCTTATTCTCTACCTATTTTCAAAACTATATATACTCTATTCTCTCATTAGCACATACACAAACACACACATTGTTCAACTCTCTCTTTTACACACATACATACTCTCTATTGTTCTCCTTCTGATTACTTGCTATTATCAGTCGGCTGCAACCCAAGACTGATTATTCTACTTGCCTACTCTTGATTCTGTGTTTGTCAACTCCTAACTGGTATGTCCTCAATTTAGTTTAAAGCTTCAAAAACAATATATTTCTTTTCGTATTTCAATGCATTATATGTTACTTAGTCTCTATGTAATACTGAACACATGATGTACCCAGAACCTTTTTTCCGAACCTGTATGTGACTCTTCTTATTGTATGTTTTCCCTATTTTCTTCATACTTGTTCCCTACCCCTCAGTCCCTGCCTGTGATTGTTAAACTGGTTTGGTTCTTATTTCTTGTTCTATGAGTATTGTTCTGATCCTGAGACTCTGATTGTCTTCCCCTTTTCATTTCGAATTGTTTTCACTAAAGTAACACTCTTCCATTGTTCTTCAAAGCCTATTTCAACCAAGTTATTTTCAAAAGTTGTTTTCCTACTTAACCTTTTCAAAAACTATGTCAAGCACTCTCACTATACTCTTAGAAACTTAGGTTCTGCCCCTCTAATGTGTGACTGCTTAGGGATCCCTATGAGATCCATCTGAACTCTGATGCATTAGAGCTGGCCTTTCCACACTACACTTACTCATTATGGTTATGGAAATCTGGGTGTGAGCACTTCCCGGGATCCCCTGAGGTCCTTAGGGAACTTTGACACACCCGGATTATATGAAAGGCTACGAAACTTGCTGGCATTGAGGATTCTGGAGACTCTGGTCCTATTGGTAGGCTCCCTATAGTATAACTTCTTAATTATTTCTATTCATTTATGTAGTTCGTGCAAATGTTCCTGTAATAATTATTTGTAAACAACTTTTGGGGATGGATAGTGAAAAGGGACATGGGGAGCTACGCTTATTATAGATATTAAAGGGTAAAAATCATGTCCTTAGGCTTATATTCATACTTGCGCAATAGAACTCATGTTTAGGACAACATGTGCAAATCATGCATTATAAATCATGCTTCCTAGGTCTCATATCTATTTTTTCAGCATATCACTTGATGTTACTGCCATATCACTTAGAAAGGTCCTGTGTTAGGGTAAATGATGCTAATAATTGGTATCTTTTGCAATCATGCTTCATGCTGCCATGCGCACTTAGAAATCCTGTTCTAGGATAAATAACATTAATAAACTATCACTCTTGCATCTTCTAAAATCATGCCTAATGTTGTAATTGTTGTTCATTTAGAAATCCTGCTTAGAAATTCTGCATATGTGTCATGCTGCATCTCTACCTGTGCATTAGATATCATGTTATAGGGTTTTATTCGCTCAACTACACCTAGTCTAACTACTGATGCACAAAAAGGTATAAATCAAAATCACTCAGTTTTCTCTAATATAACTGGCAATAATTATGTGCTTTGCAACACTTAGAATATCATGTTTACGTAATAATTTACAACAGTCTCTCTAACAATTCTGGTAATTATTAATAGGCTGTCCCATACCTAGGCAAGCCTTAGGTGATATATTTGTTAAAAACTGGAAATCTGCTTCTTTGTGTATACTGCCTAACAAGTCTTAAAATCAGTAGGCAAACTGATTAGGGCCCGTTTCTGAGTTATAAAGCAAGTCTGCATATCTGCTCATGTTCTGAATTCACCTAGACACCATGTCTTAGGATACTAATTAACAATACTACCCTTACATGTGTTTGAGTCGTGCTGTCTATTTGCATTTTTTGTTTGTCGCCTTAGTATTTTTTGCTTTGACCCTGAGGGTCTGCCTAGAACTGCCTTATTGGTAGAGGTCCTAAACTCCTCCAGGGCCATTAGGAAATGACGGGTAACAACAGGCAATAGAGGTCGATGACCAACACTCGCTTTAATAACCGCTAAGGGGTGGGAAGGGTAGATATGGATATGATGGTCGGTGCGCTAATACAACGTGTAACCGCTCTTTAAGGAGTGATTACCGGGTATTGTACTGATGTGATCCATATGGAAAACAACCTAGGACTCCCCTATCTTTTATATGCATATTTAGATCATAACTCTTTCAAAACATTAAATATTTTTAAAACTTTTGTAACATATGTGTGCTTAGACTGCGAATCTTTCAAAACTCTTTACTTGTCTAAACAATTAATTGCCTACTTGCTACGTGCTTAGATTCACAAAGTTGGTTGGCCGGGAACCACCGTTGTGGACTCTGATGGGTGCCTAACACCTTCCCCTTGGAGTAATTTCAAGCCCTTACCCTTTCTCTGGTTGTCTAAATCTTGTTTGTAAATGACCCCAAATAGGTTACCTAACGCACCTTAATTCGTTAGGTGGCAACTCTTCGAATCCTTGTATACCCCTTTCCCAAAAGGAAACGAGTTGTCCCAATAATGTCAAGACCCCGACTAATCCGAAAGGAGGAGTTGAAAAAGGGGGCGTGACAGTGAGCATGGTGTCCGACTTCATGGATAGGTTCAGGTTTAATATAGAGAATGCGCCACATGTTTTCTACATTCAGATCCTTAAGAAGAAGCCTACTGATACTTTCTTTTGGTATGCTACTCGTTGGAGGTCTGAAGCAGCCAAAGTCAGGCCGGCATTGGAGGAAGAGCATATGAACAAGTTCTTTGTCAGAGCGCAGGATCCGCAGTACTATGAAAGGCTGATGGTCATTGAAAACCATAAGTTCTCTGATATCATCAAACTTGGTGAAAGGATTAAAGAAGGCATCAAAAACGGGATGGTAACGAACTTTGAGGTATTACAGGCCAGTAATAAAGCATTGCAGTCCGGGGGTATATCTAAGATGAAGGACGTGGGAGCAGTAATGGTTGCCAAAGGACCCAAAACCCCATTCGTATATCGAACCTCCCCACTTGCATATCAAACACCTCCACCCACCTATCAACCATCACGTCCACCCACCTATCAACCGTCACCTCCACCCACATATCAACCCTCATCCCCCAGATATTCCCAACCAGCCACTGCTTATCACACTTATAATTCCCAACCATCTCATTTTCAGTCACCTCCAACTCGTCAAAACTACCCAAGACCGCGACCTAATTTTACTCGCAGACCACCCAAATAATACACTGCCATTGTTGAACCCATCGACCAGCTATATGAAAGGTTGAAGGCTGCTGGTTACGTCACTCCCATCCCTGCTTTGGCCATGAAAAACTCATCCCAATGGGTTAACCAAAATAAGACTTGAGCATACCATTCGGGCATGAAAGGCCACACTACCGACAAATGTCGAACACTGAAAGACAAGATACAGACCTTGATTGACAACAAGGTCATCCATGCAAAGGAGGATACACCTAATGTCCTAAAAAAAAAACCTCCCAGATCATAGGGGTGAAGGTATCAATGTGATAGAGAGGGATCAATCGGACTTATCGAAGAGGGTGACGACCCCAAGAAACCCCCAGTCACACTCAATCCCATTGTAGTGCAGATATAGCCGCCAGTGGAGGTTCAGGTAACTGCATCAATCCCATTTGAAGTTGAAGTAACACCACCTGTAGCTGCATCTATTCCATTCGAGGTGGAAGTAGCCACACCATTTACAGTGACAGTATCAACCACACCGCCTTTCGACATCAAGGTTATGCCCTGGGATTATGTGGCTGAAGCTAGAAGAAGAGGAAAGACCAAAATAGAAGAATCTGGTGTTGCGCAAGGGATGACTATGATTGGGAGAGTCTATACGCCGAAACATTTAGGAGAATCCAGCAAGAAAGCCTCCAACAAACCGCCTGTTATTGAAACAAGACCGATGACCTCTGGAGGAAAGCACAAGCAAGGGAGTATCCAGTCATCGATCATCTGAACAAGAATCCTACTCAAATATTTATCATGTCGCTGCTACAGAATTCAGAAGCACATAGGAACACTCTGATGAAAGTATTGAACGAAGTGTATGTGCCCAATAACATCACGAGCGGAGAAATGGCTAATATGGTGGGACATGTATTGGAAAGTCACAAAATCACTTTCCACGAGGATGAGTTGCCCCCTGAGGGTTTGAATCACAATAAAGCACTATATAATTACAGTGCAATGCGAAGACTACATCATTAATCGGGTCCTGATCGATGGAGGATCCATTCTCAATATTTTCCCGTTAACAACACTGAAGAGGTTGGGCAAAGGCCTGTATGAGATCCGAGAGGGGACTATGAATGTGAAGGCGTTCGACGGATCTCAAAGAGCTACCATCGGGGAAATTAATCTCTGTCTGCATCCTACAATCTGTTGTTGGGACGAACATGGATACACGCCACTGGGGCTGTGGCATCAACTTTGCATCAGACAGTGAAGTTTGAGTGGAACCATCAAGAAATGATTATCCATGGGGATGGGAGCAACCCCATTTACACACGTAAGACTGTCCCAGTGGTTGAGAATAGAAAAAGGCTGGGTGGAGAGACTTATCATCATATCGAACGGGTCAATTCAATCGACAAAGATAAGTGGTGGGATAGCAAGATAACTAGCATGATGAATTGGAGCGGGTATGAACCTGGCAAGGTTCTTGGCAAAAATCTTTAGGGCATCTCCAAACCGATACAGCCAAAGCACCATGGTATCACCTTTGGGTTAGGATATCAGTACATCTGGCAAGAATACAATGATTGGTCACCACCATGGTGTGGTCCGTACTATCCACTAGAGCAACCTATACCGCACTTGAGTCAGACTTTCCAACAGATCGACGTTATATGGGGATCAAAGGAGGAGGAAGCACTGGCATCCTTAAGGAACCTATTTCTGGAGGATGATGACATGGACTGTTGTGTAATTGTTGAAGAGGATGAGGAGGAGGGCCCTATCATCCGAGCTGTGGATAGAGGATCATTCCTCAAGAATTGGACCACCAGACCATCCAGGGCCCGATGAGTCCCGGATTAGCAAGGCTGAACAACATTGTTTATTTTGTTTTCTAAAAAAAATGATTCCCCTTTTGGCATTTTGTTTTAAATAATATTTCCAATGTTCCAAAAAAAAACGTTTTTTAAATTATTGAAAATCTCTTTTATGCTTCAATGAATCGATATTTATTATTACCATTTTATCTCATATATTTTTATATGCTGCATTACTATTTATTTTGTCGATGAACCAACAATTGTGACATGTAATGAGACGACGCAACAAAAGGATAGTGATTAAGAAGAAGAAGATATCATAACCGAGGAAATCGTTAGAGAAGTGGAAGACTTTGAAAACAAGCCTAAATCCAATCTGGACAAAACAGAAATAATCAACTTGGGAGATTCTGAAACTGTCAAGAAGACCCGCATCAACATTCACTTGTCGTCGTCAGAAAAAGAGGAGTACACACAGTTCTTGAAAGAGTACGAGGACATCTTTGCATGGTCATACAATGATATGACCGGATTAAGTACATCTATTATGGCTCACAAGTTTCCCCCAAACCCAATGTGTCCACCAGTAAAGCAGAAGCTCCGGAAATTCAAGCCTGATATGAGTATAAAAATAAAGGAGGAGGTTACTAAGCAAATCAATGCCAAGGTCCTTAGAGTGGTCGAATATCAAACTTGGCTAGCCAACATCATGCCAGTTCCAAAGAAGGATGGGTAGGTCAGGGTCTTTGTCGATTATCGGGGTCTCAACAGAGCCATCCCAAAGGATGATTTCCCTCTTCCAAACATACACATCTTAATCGACAATTGTGCCAAACATGAACTCTAGTCTTTCGTAGATTGTTTCGCTAGTTACCATCAGATTTGGTTGGATGAAGAGGACGCTGAGAAAACGGCTTTCATTACACCATGAGGAGTATACTGTTATAAGATGATGCCATTATGTCTAAAGAATGTTTGGGCCACCTACATGAGGGCTATGGCTACAATTTTTCATGACATGATACATAAGAAGATCGAGGTCGATGTGGACGATGTCATCATCACGTCCAAGAAAGCCACAGATCATATAGAAGATTTGAGGAAGTTCTTCGACAGACTGTGGAAGTACAACCTGAAAAACCCTGCAAAATATGCATTCGGGGTTCCTGCCGGAAAGTTTCTTGGGTTCATCGTCAGCCGCCGAGGGATAGAATTGGATCCGTCAAAAGTCAAAGCCATCCAGGAGCTCCCACCACCAAAGAGTAAGAAATATGTAATGAGTTTCTAGGATGGCTAAACTACATCAGTCGGTTCATAGCCCAGTCCACATTAATATGTGAGAAAATTTTCAAGATGCTGAAGAAAGATGCTGCAACTAGTTGGACCAAAGATTGTCAAAAGGCTTTCGACAACATCAAGGAGTACTTATCAACACCACCAGTCTTGGTCCTGCCAGAGCCAGGTAGACCCTTGCTACTCTACCTTGCAGTGCTAGATGGAGCTTTCGGCTGTGTTATAGGGCAACACGACGAGACAGGGAGAAAGGAACAAGCTATCTATTACCTGAGTAACAAGTTCACTCCATATGAAGCGCGATACTCTCTATTGGAACGTACCTGTTGCGCTCTGACCTGTATAGCTCAGAAGCTGAGGCACTACTTTTTTGCTAACACAACATACCTCAAATCAAGAATGGATCCCTTGAAGTATATCTTTCAGAAGGCCATGCCCACTGGCAAGCTGGCTAAGTGGAAAATCTTGTTGAGTGAGTTCGACATCATTTATGTGACTTAAAAAGCAGTCAAGGGACATGCACTAGCAGATCATCTTGTTTAAAACCCTGTGGGAGGAGAATACGAACCCCTGAAAACGTATTTTCCCGATGAAGAGGTACTATTCATAGGAGAAAATATTGTTGATTCCTACGACGGTTGGAGGATGTTCTTTGATGAAACAACAAATTTCAAAGGAGTCGGCATTGGAGCTTTCTTGGTATCGGAAACTGGCCAACATTATCCTGTATATGCAAAACTCATATTTCCCTGCACCAACAACATGGCAGAGTACGAAGCTTGCATACTAGCGCTCAACATGGCCATCGACATGAATATTCAGGAATTGCTGGTGATCGATGATTCAGATTTTCTTGTACACCAGGTACAAGGAGAATGGGCCCCCAAGAATTTCAAAATATTTCCATATCTGCACCATATGCAGGAATTGAGAAAGAGGTTCACGGAGATAGAGTTTCTGTATGTTCCCATGATTCAGAACGAGTTTGCCGATGCATTGGCCACTTTGTCATCCATGATACAACATCCCGACAAGAACTTCATTGATCCTATTCCAGTAAGGATCCATATCCAGCCAACATATTGTGCCCATGTTGAAGAAGAAACAGACAGGAAGCCTTGGTTCCACGATATCGAAGAGTATTTGACAAAAGGAGAATACCCGGAATATGCAAATAATACTCAGAAACGTACGTTTCGGAGGTTTTCCAATTGTTTCTTCCACAGCGGAGGGACCCTGTACAGAAGAACTCTTGATTTGGGATTACTGAGGTGTGTCGGCGCAAAAGAAGCTTCTAAGCTACTTAAGGAGATACATGATGGGACCTGCGGCCCGCACATGAAAGGGTTTGTCTTGGCCAAAAAGATACTTATGGTCAGTTATTTCTGGATGACCATGGAGACGAATAAAATCCAATATGTCCGAAAATGCTACCAATGTCAAGTACACGCATATATGATAAAAGTGCCGCCAAATGAGCTCAATGCAACTAGCTCACCTTGGCCATTCGCCCGCTTGGGGAATGGATGTCATTGGTCCAATCGAGCCCATCACCTCAAACGGGCACCGATTAATCTTGGTAGCTATTGACTACTTCACCAAATGGGTCAAAGAAGCATCTTACAAGTCAGTGACTAAGAAAGTCATGGTAGACAACGACCAGATTATTTGTCGGTTTGGAGTTCCAGAATCAATCATCACCGACAATGCCTCCAATATCAACAGTGATCTGATGAAGGCCATGTGTGAGACTTTCAAAATCAAGAACAAGAATTCCACCCCCTATAGACCTCAAATGAATGGAGCTGTAGAAGTCGCCAACAAGAATATCTAGAAAATACTAAGAAAAATGGTAGAATCACAAACAGTGGCACGAGAAGTTGCCATTCGCTTTATTGGGATACCGTACCACAATCTGCACATCAACCGGGGCAACTTCTTACTTACTGGTTTATGGTACTGAAACTGTTATTCCCGCTGAAGTGGAGATTCCTTTCTTGAGGGTCATACAAGAAGCTGAGTTCACCGACGCAGAATGGATAAAAAACTGTTATGAGTAGTTAGCCCTCATAAACGGAAAAATGATGAAGGCAGTATGTCACATGTAACTTTATTAGAACAGGATGTCCAGAGCCTTCAACAAAAGAGTCAAGCCGCGATAGTTCACACCAGGGCAGCTGGTGTTGAAGAAGATTTTCCGCATCAGGATGAATCCAAAGGGAAATTCTCTCCCAACTGGCAAGGCCCTTACATAGTTCACAAAATATTGACAGGGGGAGCCCTCATACTTGCAGAAATGGACAGAGATGTCTGGCGAAAACCAATCAATTCAGATGTAGTCAAGCGATATTATGTGTAATTGTTTAAGTTTTCCGAAAATGATGTAAATTGAACTAAGCTCGACCTGATTCCTGTTTAAGAGGGGATACGTAGGCAGCCCTTTGGGTTCAGTCCCAATTTAATAAAAATCTTATTTCCCCATAATCGAAAACTGAGGCAGAATTTTGAGGAGGACCCTCGAAATTCTAAAGCAAATTCAACCGATCACAACATGAACAACAACCAGAGATGTTTGTCCATCTAACTGGGGCAGAATTTTGAGGAGGACCCTCGAAATTCTAAAGCAAATTCAACCGATCACAACATGAACAACAACCAGAGATGTTTGTCCATCTAACTGGGGCAGAATTTTGAGGAGGACCCTCAAAATTCTACAGCAAGAGAAGTCTCAATGTCTCGGATCGTGTCACAGTCACTGGTTCATATGACCAATTTCATAAATATATTTGATTACGTCTTTGGAAAACTATGCATTCTTGCTTGTGAGATAACTCTGTTTAGCAAACGCTACCCCCAATGATTTGAACAGGATCTTCAGACCAAGAAAAGCAAGCCAAGCAAGCCGCAAGAGGCACGAACCGACTTCTCCCTTTTTACAGAACTCACAATTTTTCTTTGGATACAGGAACGAAGAATATACATGCCTCAAAGTCACAATCTTCATAACAACTGCGATACTGCAATCTACTACCAGCTAAGAAAACTCTGCTATCATATGCTATTTATTCTATTTTTGGCATGGGACTAAGCCCTGTCCCGGAACCTTGCATGAGACTAAGCTCTGTCTCCATTTGCATGATGCTAAGCCCTGCCTCAACATCTGCATAAGGCTAAGCTCTGCCTTCTATCTGCATGGGACTAAGCCATGTCCCGAATCTTGCATGAGGCTAAGCCCTGCCTCTCCATTTGCATAAGGCTAAGCTTTGCCTTCAATTTGCATAGGACTAAGCCATGTCCCGAATCTTGCATGAGAATAAGATCTGTCTCCATCTGCATGAGGCTAAGCCTTGCCTCCATATCTGCATAAGGCTAAGCTCTGCCTTCCATCTGCATGAGACTAAGCCCTTTCCCGAATCCTACATGAGCCTAAGCCCTGCCTCCTATTTGCATAAGGCCAATCATTGCCTTTTTATTTGTCGAGACTAAGCACTGTCTCTCTGGCACTATCTATTTTCTCTCTTTTCGGGCTAAGCTCTGCCCTCAACTCCACAAGACTAAGCCTTGTCTTGTTGACATCATATTATTACATCTTATGGGCTGAAATATCGCCAACTTTTCCAAAGGCGTCATTTTCTAAAGGCATCATCCTCATAGACGGAAGACACCATGCCATGGCCTGAAGATCTCTCAAATTTGCATATCATTATTCAAAGGCGTCATGGTTCGGAGGCACCATTTTCATGGTCCGAGAACATCATTCCATGGCCTGTGAATCCCTCACTGAACAATTCATGGCCTAGGACATCATGGTGTAAGGACGTCATCCTCAACCGTCCAAAGACAATTCTCATAGTCTGAAGGGAAGCTGCATCATGTTTAAATTTTTGCACAAATATATGCTTGTAGTATCTCTTTACTTGCAAGTGACCCGATAAGCAACCGCTACCCCAACAGGAACAACCCCACTCCAGTTCCTTCAAATTATCTCAAACCTGACTGCTCACCATAACCATTTTTTCACCTATCCCAAAATCGTGTGTCCGTTCTTGTGATGATTTCATCGGTATAGTTCGCCGATAAATCCAGAACTACACATGGCCTGATTCATGTAAAACCAGGGATATGTAGGCAGCTCAGGAACCAGCGTGCGGCCTAAATCTCTCAAACCATCTCGCTCGGTCAAAATTGGCTATCATTTCTTTACCCAACAACGCTTTCATCCTTCCCGGGTAAAGTGGGACATCTGTTGATACCGATTTTTTTCCTACAATATTTTTCAAATGCATGTATGCCTTCAAAACTATGCACTAGCATCAATTGATATTTTTCCATAAATTCTACATTTTTAGGAATTTTTAATTAATTTATCCCAGTATTTTATTTATATAAATAATTATAAATTGCATCACAAATGACTTTATAACAATTTCATGGTTTAATTTTTCTAGTTATATTCATATTAAGCTCAAATTATTTCATAAGTATCCATATTTACATTTTTGGTTACAATTGCAAGAACTTTGCAATTATAGCTCATGCATGCATTATTACATTATTTTACCAGAAAATAACTCACTATATTTTTTTTAAATATTGAGTAATTATTTTAAAACATTTCTATGCATGAAAATTATTTGTATAGTCTGTTAGTTATTTTATAAATTATAAATTGCATCACAAATGACTTTTTACAAATAACCTTTTTTTTTACGTTGTTATGTCCATCACAATGTAGCATATTTAAGTACAAGCTAAAGCACACAGTTTAATATACTAACAAAACTAATTGAATCAATTAACTTAGAGAACCAAACAAGACCGACACAACCCTTCGAACGAGATGCCTTACTACAAATCTAATAAAGCATTACCAACATCTTCGGCTTCACCAAAACTTTCATAATATTTAGAATCATCAGACATCAGATGCTACTGCTTTGGATAGCTTCCTTTTCCTGTTATTTTTCCCATGATATTTCCCTTTCTTCTTTGAAGGCTGTACAAATGACTTCTGTTTTATGCTAACTTCTTCGTCTGAAGGGGTGTCACTCACGGAACCGTCCTCCTCTTGCAGCTCCTTCCTTCTCTTCTTTTTCTTTTGTTTCTCCCCGGTAGACTGCTTAGCCATTGCCTTTCCCTCAAAGGGAAAAAATCATCAGTTTCATCAAAGGATAAAGGCTGAACTAACTCCACCAACACTTGTAAAGATTGTAGGTTTGTCTCCACTTTGAGGCAGGCCATCATCATTAATCCAGGCTCTTTAGGAAGAAACACCACGAATTTCCCATCTTGCGGGAGGCCAACCAAAATGGGGGATGGTGGTTCGTCATCCTGAGAAGCCAGTGGGGGTAATTGATATCTAAGCCATGGTGATTTAAACAATATTTTAGCACTAACATCATATGCATACATGTACAGGTCAAAGGTGAACCAATAGAGTGTATCATTAGTGAACACTACATTTAGTGTAATGACCTGGCCGGTCGTTTTGGAGAGTTAGCGCCCCGATCCCAGGATAACTGTTCCTCCCATGTCTTATTAGGTTAATGGAAAGAGTCGTAGCGTTGAGTGATGAAAATTGGAGTGTTTTTGGACATATAGTCCTTTAAGGTGAGCTTTAACCTTAGAAATTGGGCCGGAGCGAGAGCTGTGTGAAGACGGATCCGGAATGGAAATCCGTTGACTCCGTTAGCTCCGTTGAGTGATTTCAGGGTTGAGAATGTGTTCGGAATGTGTTTTTGAGGCCAGACGTAGATTTAGGCTTGAATTGGCGAAAGTTAGAATTTCGGCGATTTTGGCCGATAGGTGAGATTTTGATATCGGAATCAAAATGGAATTCCGAAAGCGATAGCAGGTCCGGAATGTCATTTATGACCTATGTGCAAAAATTTGAGGTCATTCGGACGAGTTTAGACGTGGTTCGGCGTCTGAGGTGAATTCTTGAAAATTCCTAAGTTCTTAGGCTTGAATCTATGCTTATTTGATGATTTTGATGTTATGGAGCGTGTTTTTAAGGCTCGACCTAGTTCGAATAAGGTATTTGGATCACTTGGTGGTTTTGGGTGAGGTCTCGGGGGCCTCGGGGTTGTTTCAAATGCTTATCGGGAAGTTTGGAAAAATTCCAAAGTGCTGAACCAGACCTGTATCTGGTGTTCCGCACCTGCGATGATAATTTCGCAGGTGCGGTACCGCATGAGCGGTTAAAGGGACCGCTGTTGCGGAAACCCCTGTTCATATTCTAAGAATCCAAGGGTTATGCTATTTCACCAATTTTGAGTTGTGGGAGCTCGGGAGAGGCGATCTTTGAGATGATTTTTACGTGGGTAATCGAGGTAAGTGATTTTCTACCACCATAGGTCAATTTCCACGTTCCTAATCTTAAATCTCACCCTTAAATTCATGATTTTGAGTTAAAGTTGGGGAAAAATGGAAGAAACTTCTTAGATCTAATTTTGGGGTTTTGATTGGGTAATTGACCTCCGATTTTAGAGATTTTCATATGGTTAGACTCTTGAGCGAACAAGGGTTCAGAAAATATAAATTTTTCCCGATTCCGAGACGTGGGCCCGAGGGGCGTTTTGGTCAAAATTCCTAATTTCGCGTATTAGCTTCGAATTAATTAGTTACTTTGATTTCTTGAAATGATATTTACAATATGCAATCGAATTGAATAGATTTGGGCCACCCGAAGTTGGATACTCGTGGTAAGAGAGTGATTAGCGGTTGATTTGCACAGTTGAGGTAAGCGGCTTGCCTAACTCTGTCTTGGGGAATCTCCCTTAGGCATTTTTATGGGTTTTTCCTATAAAAACCCCGTGTACGTGAGGCGACGAGCGCGTGCACGGGATATTTTCACTGAAGTTCCTTATTTCCTTCTACATAATGCTTCCTTTTTCAACTCTATTATTACTGCTATCATTTAAGTTGCATAATAACTTAAGATTCATCATGGTAAATTGATTTCTAACCGATTTTCCAATCGTTACTATTCTTTGAAACTTAGTTAATGATTTTTCTTCGAGATTTCCAACTGGTTTTTCCTCAAACTCTTAAACTACGTTATTTTGGAGATTTACTTTATATTACGTATGCACACAGGGATTGCGGGCATAGACCTGAGCCTTTCCCTCATTCTGCATTGCATACAGGGATTGCGGGCATAGACCTGAGCCTTTCACTCATTCTGCATTGCACACAGGGATTGCGGGCATAGACCTGAGTCTTTCCCTCATTTTGCATTGCATACATAGGGATTGCGGGCAGAGACCTGAGCCTTTCCCTCATAATGCATTGCATTGCACCTTTACTTTCTTTCAGAGCTTTATATATATAGTGCGTTGGTCCGAGCATTTGATTATACCGTTCCTTGCTAGCCTTTACTTATAATTCCTGTCGATTATCACCTGTTTTAATTACTTGTTCTCTATATCTGTTACTTTGCAAACCTCAGTAGGGCCGACCTCGTCACTACTTGACTGGGGTTAGGCTTGGCACTTACTGGGTACCAAATGTGGAGTACTCACGCCCTTCTGCGCATGTTTTCCCCATGTGCAGATCCAGGTCCTAGTACGCGGTATATCAGCTAGCCATCAGCAGCAGTATCAGGAGACTCGAGGTATAATCTGCAGCGTCCGCAGATCTCCGAGTCCCTTTCCTATCTTGAAGTTGTAGTACTTGTAGATGAAACTATACGGTTTTTCCTATCCAGTTGTACATATTGAGCAGTAGAGTAGCTTGTGATGTATTGTGATATTCCGGATTCTGGGTAAAGTAACTATTTATGCGGAGCAGCGTCGACTTATTTATGATTTATCTCACTTACTGTTATTTTAACTATTTTATCTAAATTTTGCTTAAGGTATAGGCTTACCTAGTCGTCTAGACTAGGTGCCGTCACGAGACCCAGTCGGAGGGAGAATTGGGTCGTGACATTTAGATTATTGGACACACGCCTTAGTGAACGAAATTTGTCCTTATCACCAAGAAGACCTTCTTGCCTCCACAAAGCAAAGCCCTTCGGGTCTTTTATTACCTTGGATATAGTACCCTTAGTTGGATCGAAAAACTTCATAGGATGCTCCTTTAAGAAGGAATAATACACAATTTGCGTAGGCTCATCTTTTTCCACAGAAATAGCAACTTCATAGAAAGGATCATAGGGAGCAAAAGCATCCAAATCAGCATCAAGGTACTTCCAAGTTTTGTCCTTGATATCGTAAATTTCACCACATTTGGGACGATCATGACATGTGCAGTGGTCTCCTCCCACAACACATAGTTTTTCCCTACCAACATCTGCGATGACGGTAAACGTACGGGGACAATTCAGGGAAGATTCGACTAGCCAATCGTCAGGAGCAGATTGTGTCATGCTACGCTTAAGCAAATTTCCATTAGGGAAAATCCTAGAACAACAATCAGACAAGTTTCCACCAGCATAGTAGATGTCGTCACCAATAACGGCCCAATTTCATGAATTTCCATGAATATCCGGATTGAGCTTCGCAACCGGAGATATCTTTTTCAAACGGAGGATTTTCGGTTGGCCTGAATTATCATCATCCTTTGTCACCGGCACGTCGATGCAATACCACCAATCAAAGTCACCATCAAGACCGCGGAGATAGACAACAGCCGGCGACCCCCTCTCTCTCAAACCCTCTTCTTCCATTCCTCTTCCAATCAAATCGGCTGGGTCAACTTCAGATCTAGGGTTCTGTAAATCTAAGTCGGCTGGCTCATACAAATAGCCTTTTAGTTTTTCATACCTGACTTTTTTTTTAGAGGAATGACATCGTACAACAATGCTATACCATAATTGGCATTTTAGTGGTCATAAAATTAGGTTAGCAGTAATAGCCCAAAAAAATTGGCATAAACTAGCCAAATCCCAACAGACACGATTATACAACCCCTCAAAAATAGGGGGGGATTTTAAGAGTTTGTCCCCCATTCACACTTCAACGATGTAACACTCAGAAGCGTAACTACCCGGTCAAAATAAAATCAAATGCAGAAACTATATTTTCATCAAGAATCCAAAAGGGTGCAAAGTTTTTTCAGGAATCTCAGCAGTTGAATATAAATTTTTTTGCATTTTGATGCAACAATTAGTGCTTTCTTTGGCAACAATTTTCTTTAATTTCGATGTTCTAAGAAATCGGCTGAAGAAGGATTTTCAATCTGTCTATAGAGAATAAAGATTCAATGGCTACTTTGCCAATTTTGATACAGTACGGTGGACACTGGGATAGCAACAATAAATTTGTAGATTACTCAGTAGAGGGCGTGGTGATTAGTACATAAACAAAATTTGGTGATTTTATTTGTACAATTTCAAAACAATTGATGGTTGACACCACAATTAATTTGCTTGAAATACAGTATAAATGCGATGATGATTCACTGCCAATGATGATACACAATGATATGGGATTGCGTGTATATATCGAGTTGAAGAAGAAAAATTATGCGTTTAATGAATATCCACTTTGTATAACAGTGAAAGAGAAAGATATGCATGATTTTAATCAAAACAAGGACAATTCATCTATATGCCTACAAATTGCCAGTGCATATGAAATACATAATGGTGATGCACTGCAGTTGATTGAGTTTGATAACGTAGATGATCCTGAAGCTGTTGATTTTGAAGGAACTCCAATAATAGATGATCCTCTACATAATACAGTTTCGGAAGGCCAGCTATACAAGGACAAGGAGACACTGATGATGGTGTTGAAAAACTATGCTATTCGAAAACATTTCAGTTTAAAGTTGATCGATCAAGTCCATCAAGGTATGAATGTATATCTAACTTTAATAATTGTAGACAATCGTCAGTATTTTTCGTATTGATGCACGATATTGTATCTAAATTTATTTAATTTTGTGTAAATTTTGATGTTATTAGATACTGTCTGGTATGTGTCAATGACCATTGCACGTGGTTTTTCAAGTCTTCATCTCTAAACAAGTCAAAAATATTTAGGATCAGAAAATTCAGTAAGGATCACACATGTTCAGCAAGGGATAGATTGTTTACCCAATGTGTAGCAACTGCTCCTGTAATTGGAAGAATTATTTGTGATAAATATGTTGATCCTAAAACAGTATATACTGCAAAGGACATAATGAAAGACATGAAAAAACATTATGGTATTGACTTAAGCTACTGGAAGGCAAATAGATCTAAGCAAAAGTGTCACGACCCAGAATCCCAATCCGAGTCGTGATGGCGCCCAACGACGGGGTTAGGCAAGCCAACAATAATTACACCAAGTGATACCTTTCTCATCTAGTTAAACAGTCAAAGATTCCCAATTTATAACGACAAACATGATACTAGCCTTGAGCAGAAGTTAAATCCTAGTAGATACAAGCCGAAATAAAATGCACACATAGATATACATCCCAAAAACCCATAATATAAATATACACTACGCGTGTGTTCCAGGAACTAGTGTCACGAGTGTCATGGGCAACTACTGAATATACAATGAGTACAGTATATTCAGAGTCTCCGTCTGAATGAAGTGAGTGGAGAAATATAACAAAAGAGCTCCAGGGTGCTGCTAGGAAGTCGCCGAGAAAGCAGCTCACCGAGAAGTATGACCACGCTATCAATA